>CABFVX010003684.1:7477-71446 GCA_902151425.1 Timema shepardi | reverse complement strand
GAGGAATTGACAGTGCTTCGGCTTGTCAGTGTGTATTTACTAGCCGAGAAATACATCAAAGTTACATTATTTGTTGGTTGTTTTGTTGGAATTTAAGCTTATTTCATGACTAGCAGAGCGTAAAGCTTTCTATAGAATAGTTTAATTTTTGTGCTACTTTTCACTTATCAATTTTCATGCATGCACACACATATAAAATATTTGAGGACAGTATAATATAAGACAGAAATCAATCTTGAAGTGGAAAACACTATAATTTTTTTTGAAAGTAAAGCCTAACAAGGTGTTTTTTAAAAAAAGGTCAAGAGTTACAAAGTTACTCCAAGCCTACCATTCAGGTCTTAGAAAATCGTGAAATGCCCATTTTCATCAGGGGCCAAGCTTAACTGTGATGTTTTGTTCGCTACTGCGCATGACGTCACCTGGAATACAACAGCAAGAAAATTTCATGTTCTTGTTGTCTATACAAGAGTGTGTCCAAGATTTTGTTGTAGCTTGAGCTTACAACTACAACCCAAATCATTTTCAGTAATATATGTAATATTATTTTCAAACTTTTAGGTGATTATTCAATTGATTGGTATTTTGAAATATATTGTTTATTCTTATATACATGCTATTAACAATTACAACCTCAGCTGCTGTAAAAACAAATTCCATATGGACACAAACCGGCACCTTGGCTCAGTCAGTAGCACGTTGTCCACTGAGATAAAGGTCCCAGGTTAGATTCCTGGCATGGCAGAAAGATGTATCTTTAGTGAAATGTGGTTTTCCCCCCCTTTCATAGTCATAAATTTACGACCTGGGGCTTAATGTTGTGTATGTTATATATCTTAAATACATGGAAAATGAAAAATAGGGGTACACAACTTAAAAGATATCAAACGTATACGGAATTTGCAACTATTTGAAACCAAACTTAGGAAATCAACATCAAGAAAGTAGACTACACAATTTATTTTAATTTACCCAATTTCGTTTTAAAATATATACCCATTTATTTATACACATAATAATATATTATATATATATATAGACAGTTAACGTTTAAATAACTAATTAGTAATTAACCACTTCAGTGGCCGAATGGTCCAAGGCACAGTATCGCTCTTGTATTAGACTGGCCTATTGGCAATGAGGATATCATGGTTTGAATATTCGCCAGGTCTACTGAGGGTGATTTTTCCTAATTGGTTTACCATTATCCTTCCAAGAAAAATGTTTTCTTCCACATCCCTACCTTATTAAAGTAATTATCATAAATGCATATAACCTGAATAGGAAGAAAGTGATAAAAAAGAAAAATAATTATTCCATGAATCTTTTTACTTTCTTTATAGTTTTGAATCTGCGATGTATTAAGCCTCATTTAGTTCTTTACTTTGTATCAAGGCCTATGTTCTATTTCAAACAAAACACTTTTGCAATCAAGTTTAAAATTAACCTTTGGAAATTATTAAAGAACCTCCTGAAAGAAGATCAATCCCCTTCCACCTTTATATGATTACACACGTGTTCATAACTCAGGGAACCTATGTATGAAATAATATTAATACTCTCTTATCTATCTCTACCTAGTAATATTTGATTTTCAATATACAGACTGTTAAATCTGATCTATCAAATTTTCTTGGGTTTCTTCTTACAAATGATTTTAACTCAAGAATTGAGTTATTTGTAACTTTTTATTCAGGTTAAATTGTTTTGGTAGTAATAGTTCTTCTAAATTACAAACTTGCCTTAAAGACTTTGTTTACTAATCATGATTTCTCAATATTTCCTTCTTTTTGTTTATTTTGTGAACAGAACTGTTCCTGAATACTTACTCATAATATAACTACACCTTTAGTATTTAAATCACTCTGTATTGAATGGTGGTTTTTGATGAACATATAAAAATAAACCTGCTTCAGTGGCCTCATGGTATAGGTCACCTCTCTCTCAATAAAATGGACTGCCGATGACTGGGAGATTGGGTTGCGAATCCCGGTCAGGTGTACTGAGGGTGCTTTTTCCATCCACACAAATGTGAGTACACTTCTTCTAAATTCAACCTTCCTAATCCCTAATACATTAGCGTAATTAATATATAGGCTTATAACCAGAATAGGTAATAAAACATGGTGCTAAAATATAGGAGGAAGAGAAAAAAAACTCTAGTTCAATTGGGTGGTATACCGAGCACAAAGTTACTCCCTCATATACAAAAATAAATCATGTAATAATTTGTTGCTCAAATGTATTCAGTGTTGAAATGGTTATTTTTAAAATTACAATCTCTAATGCTTTGTTTGAGATCTCTAATTTAATTTAAAATAAAATGCTGTGGATTTGTTCATTAACCATTGGCAGGATAAGACACACTGAAAATATCAAACAAGTTATTAAATATTCTGATCACTTTAGCATTTCTATCAAAAAGGTTATTTTCTTATATTATACTACATTATTACTTGAAAAACTGAATAAGATAATAGCTGAGTCATTGTTTTTACTTTTTGTCTATTGCAACATTTTACATTTTAGTGAAGCTTTAGTTTTGGCACAAATTTAATATCTTTTAATACTCTGTTTATTATTTCCTATATAGTTTTTTCCCCATTAATATCACCACTTTGAAGAACAAAGTTGTTGTCCATAATGTGATTTATAGCAAGCTTAATTAAAGGAGGAACTTCAGCAAATACATACAAATTTTATTGTAATATCAAATGAATATTCAAATTCTGAATTTTTTTCATATAACTTTCCTTCTTCCATGTAACTTACTATTTGCTTTTACTTGAAAACTACCCTCTTAAAACTCCCAATTATAATTTGATTCAAAATATATTCGGTAATTGGCTGGTCAAAACAATAATACACTAGTCGTTTCCAATTTCCTAAACACTTATTTGCCAAACTTGTGTTTAACTATACAGACCTACGATTTTCCATTCTTTCTGTCAAAACAGCTTTTACTTATTTTAATTTCATCAAAAGAGAGCATTGTAATTGTATAAAACTTTTTTAGGTATTTAATCCCTGACGTGTAATTTTTGTCAAGTTTGGAGTTTGAAGTTCTCCATAAATTATTTGTATATTTAGGCTATTTAAAAATAAATTATCTTGAGTTTGCTATCAATAAATATTTTAACAATACTTGTTTCCAAATTGTTTTTTACCAAGGTTGACAAGTTAATTTATTTTGAATCTCTTGATCTGAGTAAAAACGAAAGAACCTGTAATAACCCGCTTAGTTTTATTACACCCAAATACAGTACAGTAGTATATATTTAACCATGCATTTAAGAAATGCACTTTTAAATTGCTAGTAATATGTATTTAACCACACATTTAAGAACTGAACTTTCAAATTGCCAACCCTATCTTCACTACCAAGTATCATGTTGTCTTCCAGATGACGTCAAGAAGGTAATGGGAGAAAGGGGGAACCTGCGCAAGCCTTTACCTTCTCTTCTTAATAACATACATTTTCAATAACTATACACATGCAAACTCAAAATACTGTTACCTCAATTTAAGAGTTGGTGTAAAATTCCTAAACAAACATTCCAATTTTTTATTTTTGGGTTACTAACTCACAGAAGTTGTTTGCCATATCTGGAGTGAGTTTTTCCTTAGTTGGTAATATATCTACTACTTAACCAAAAAGCAAACAAAATTATTATCATTTACCACCTGGCCATTTCATACAGACAACTTCAAATGTTTCTCATGTATAGTTTAAAAATTGAGATGTTAGCTCCTAAAAATATTTTTTCCAGGGCCTGTATCTTTATGAAATGGCAAAAATGACACACTTGAAACATTTACTTTCAGCAGGCCCATTCTATACTGTGATTGTATAAAGTTAGGTGGCAGTTTATTAATACATGGAGTAAAATTCAAAAATTTTATTAAGGTGGCTAGACAAAAACCTAAAATAGGGTTGCAACTGCAACCGTAAACCAGACCTCATGAAACTTTAACTGCACTGTCCAATTCCCAGACCTCTTTGGTAAAAAAAAAAGAAAAGAAAAAAAAAGAAAGACACTGTCTTATACCCAGTGTTGTAGTCCTAAAATGATTTCCCACCCTTCCTATTAATCCCACTTCCTAGATATTTTATGTTATGTACTTTTCTCAGCTCTACTTCATCCAACGTTATAGCTATACTTGGCCCTAACCTCTTCCTTGTAATTACCATCACTTCACACTTCACCATGCTAAATTTCATTCAACACTCTTTCAATTCCTCATTCTATTTCTGTAGTTATTCCTACACTTCCTCTTCTTTCTCTCCCCATACCATCAAGTCATCAGAAAACATCATGGCTTTAATTCTTTCCTTCCCGAGTTTTCCTGCCACTTTGTTCATGACCATATCAATTACCATTACAAAGAGTGGTGGTGAGAGAGCTCTCCACTGCTTTACTCTTATTTTTTATTTGAAACCACTTTGTCCTCCCAATCTCCTTCAACACAACTCCTATTATCCTACATAACTCATACATGTTTTTCTATCTCATTACAACTTATCTTTATACTTCAACCTCCCCATCACCTTCCAAACATTATTTCTATCCATGCTATCATATTCCTTCCCCACATTCATAAAAATACCATTAATAAGTCTTTCCCAAATTCATACCTTCTTTCCATCAGCTGTTGCTTGGCATAAATCCAGTCTATTATAAACCCCTGTTCCCTAAACCCATGCTTTTCCTCTCTTCACCTTCCTTTGAGGAACAAACTCTTTTAGTTCTGTAATTTGTCCTAGAGATTAGTTATGATTAAATAGGGAAAATATTTGACTAATGCTTTCTTTAAGATAAATCATATTAAACAATATCTGCTTATTCTCATATATTTAAATTACACATTTGCGGCTCATAAGTAAGTACCATAACAGCGCTAGTTTTAATAATAAAAAAAAGCACAAAAACATCGCTAGGTCATTACTACACCATTAATTATAGCTGCACTACTCTCTCCCCTTCTCTTCTAGCCGAAACAGTTGTTAACGTCTTGGTTATTTTTCCACAATATAAAATAAGCTACTGTAGTCTTGACTTGTATTAGTTCCGAAGCAAGAGTAATTTTCACTAAGTTTGTACCAGACACATATCTTTCTTACCATGACTCACCTAGCAACTCGTTGAATGAATAGACTGAAAAATATGCAAATAATAAGGAAATCACATCACTTTTACATTCATTTTCACAAAGTTTACACTCACAATGCCCCTTACTCCTGTTCTCCCACCATCTGACTGAACTAACTTTAGCAGAGTTTTCCCGATTGAATTGGTTACGTCTTGGTTTAGAGTGTATCGACCAAATGATTCTGAGCAAGCTTTTGAGTTGTGCTTTGTAAACAAAGATGGTGATTGGGGAATATTTGACCTATTTATTTTATTCTTAGCAAAACTTTTTTAAGTAACCTACTTTGCACAAACAATAATAAATAACTAGATACACTCTCTTAGTTTTAAAAATTTGACAAAAGAATATAGAGAGAACAATGACTACTATTAAATGTTATGGTATGACATCTTTTTTGTTTGTTTTACCTATAATCAATAATCGCAATCATATTAAAACAGCGTGAAAACACTGTACAATAATGTAAGTGAAAGGAAAGGAAGCCAACCTGGGAGGATTGTTGGGTTAGGCCTTGATAGATACAAATATTATTATTATTATTATTAGCACCGCGTCTTACTACCCGTTCGGGTTATACGCACTTACGCTAATGTGTAATGGTAGGGTGATTGTGATATGAAATGAAGGACCTACAGTTTAACGTGGAATCCGAACTACGGTGGAGACCTGGCATTCCCCACATTCACAAGATGTCTTGTCAGAGGTGAAGGAAGGATTTGATAATCAGATAAATGTGTGCCGGGACCGAGGATTGAACCCCGGACCCCAGCACAGAAGTCTGACACCTTACCCCTAGACCACCAGGTCACCTAGATACAAATAAACTTATTTTTATTTCCTCCCACACTTTTCATACTTCTAAAGTGTATAACCCGAACGGGTTTAGCGGTGCTAAATATTATTCATACTTCTAAATTTCTATCACCTTCACAGTTGCACATTATTTTTAATTTTCAGAAATATTCCTTTTTCATAATAAGAAAGACATAAAACAGAAGCAATAAATAAAAAATATGCAGCTAAACATCTGAAAAAGTTTAAAATAGACTTGCAGTGTCACAGATAGTTTCCCATACTGATACTACTGGATTGAGGGTTGAAGAGATAGCTTGATGAAAAACTAATGAAAATGATTAATAAAATATTTATAAAAGCAGAATTTAACCGCAACAAAGTATACCCAAGTTAAAACCATAGGGCTAGTATGGAGTATGGATTTGGTTATCCACTGAAGAACAAGTTCCCAATGTCTTAGCGGAGAGTTGTAGCAGTTAGTTGTAGGAAATGTTTAAAGCATTATGGTGGTGTAGTAGGAGTCGAGTGAATGTCAGTATTGTTCGTTCACGGTAGGAGTTTACCTGGGAAAGGACTTTTTTCCCTACCAGAAATCTATTATATAGTAGGATATTGGTAAGAAAAAAGACCTTTCAGAGGTAAACTCCTCCCGTGAATGAAGTTTATAGAAAGCAACAAGTTTTTTCTTATGATTGGTACAGAAAATATATTATTAAATATTTTAATTGCGTCTGTTGTTAATCCAATGTATTTAGCCTCACAAAAATGGCAATGAAGTAATTGGTCTAATAAATTGGATGTGTTGCAATCAAAGTGGCCTTGGATAAGGTATTGTTTCGGTCCCGTTAGGTAGGTGGATCTTGCAGGTTTTGCAGGTATACACAGGTGTGAACCTTTTCATTTGTAAACTAACACAGAATTGATATGGGGATGGTAAGTTTTGGTTGTATTATGAGGTTATAGAGGTTAGGATGCTGTTTTAAATAGATCTTTGGAAGAGATCTGATAAGATTTTGTGTCTGAGTGGAAGAAATTAATAAACATTAATTATTGTCAATGGGAAGACCTAGCCGCAGATGGGAGGATAACATTAGAATGGACTTGAAAGAGATAGGGCGTAATGAGGTGGACTGGATATATTATTATTATTAGCGTCTTACTACCCATTCGGGTTATACACACGACTGGATATAAATAGCTCACGAGAGGGATAGATGACAGTTTTTTCTAAGTGTGGCAATTAACTTTTGAGTTCCTAATGCTATAGTACTTTACTCGTTAAATATAACCAAGAATGATGCTAGGGTTGTGCAAAGTTCACTTTTTAAATTTGAAGCAAACTCAAATCGAATAAATTAAGTATTCTCAAAGCCAAACTGAAGTTTAAATATTTTACTTTGGTTGTTTTATCCTTGAAAAATATTATATTGTAGCTATTTACATTACTTCATGCACTAAAATTAATTGGAAAATGTTTTATTGCACAATTGTTTGTAATTTTTGTTACTTTGATAAATCAAGCTATTATCATAAAATGCAATTTGATTTATTAAGATTTTTGCCATATTAATTTGTTATGTATAAAACAGCACAGGATGGCGATAAATTAACATAAATGGAATATTTTTATTGGTGAAGCTATGAAGCCAGAATTTGTTTCGAAGCGAAGTCAGAGCTAATGTTTGTTTTGAAGCCAAGTCAAAGTTTCGCACACCCCTAGATCATGCTGTTTTAAAAGTTGCGTAAAATTCTCAGCTCATTGCTTAAATTGAGCTATTTACTATTTAGTTTAGGAAAGGAAAATGTTAACAGAGTTTTTGTATCATCTTTGTCATAAACACTCGTAGGAATGCAGAAAAGCTTTAGTCGTTGAAATTGTTACCAATTCAATCGCAAAAACAAGCCTTTTGATGTCACAATGAGATTTATGAGAGACACATAAGCTAGCATGGCAACAAAGGCATTACAATTCTCTAAATTTAGTCCTGCGTTAAGAACTATGGCACACTTCATACAAAAAACCAAAGTACTTATTTCTCTTTAACATATTATTTTGACACACAAAAGAAGAAACAACACAACATTATCTATCTGTACAATAATTCAATATTCAACATTTTGTTATTTTGTCATTTATGTATAAAGTCTTAAATCACTCCCTAAACTAGAAGATGAAACAAATTAAATGTCTTTTGTACACATAGCCACACGTAAATGTCTAGCGAGACAAATCATGGGAATAAACCAGCCAACAGGGGTAAACACTACATAACTTAAAGACAGTTACAGGTACACCACCTAAATTGGTTTACCTCATTTCTGTTAAGGATTTATCAAGAGAAAATAGCTAAATATAGAGTGAGCAGCTATTTAGGAACAACCACACTTAGTTCACCAGGCCAGGATTCAAACCCATTCCTCCCAGTCACATGCAAGTCAGACTATTGTGAGAGTGACATATTGTGTTCACTGATAAGGGAGATTTATCAGAATATTTACCATATTATAGTATATCTTTTTAGTCTTTAAGGAAAACCTCTTTTTCACTTTTTGAGGTATTTTGTTTTATATATATTTAGAAGAAGGTATAGGAAAGGTGGATGGAAAACATATAAAAGGAAACTGTGTTTTTTTTTCTTTATAAAAACTATATTGTGTTCGTTCCATTTTATTTGTTTTCAATCCATCTTTCCTATGCCTTCTTCCAAGTATGAATACCATATTATAGTGTTATTCTGTGGACCTGCAATTTCCTGATAGATATCAAAATAATAAAAGCTTACACTTTTGTAAATCCTACTGGCCACTCTAAGTGTGGAAAGTCCACATTTATGATCCAAGTGAAACCAGATTAAATGTATGAAGAATGAAAATTCTTTATCTTAAATCGATGTGTAATTTTTTTATGTAAGGAAATCATGTCATATTTATTTAACTCTAGGCAATAACTAAAATTTAGAAAAATATTATAAATAATATAATGTAAATAACAGCACAAAATTAAAAATCTTAAAATAAATGTAATCTAGATGTTAAAATTTACTTTGTGAAACAAAAATTATTATTTTTCAAAGCAAGTATGACGCAAGTCCAAATTTTGAAGATTACAAACCTCTAATTCATATATAAATAGAAACATGAATTTCAATGAAAGCATCAATTTTCTTTAAACCATTGTATTCAACTGATTCATTACTATGTTTTATAATTGATGTACTTAGCTACTGTTTATCGATCATTAGCAGTGCCCCTAAAAATATATATTTTCTCTTCATAAAGCTTTTGGCCGGATTAAAAGAGGTGACAGAACAGCTAGTACATGTCTTGATTACAAAAATCACTAGAAAAAAAGTCTTAAAGGAAAATAAAAATCACAAAAAGATAACTTAGCCCTAACTGCACACTTTGTGGCATAATTTCTTTAATCATATATATATATATATTTTTTATGATTCAAGAATATAATCCTGGCTTCATAAACAGTAATAATAAATAAGTTGATCTTCTTTACTTCAAAGACTCAGGTTATTACCTCTATCATAAAACAAAATAAGATTCAGCACAATTTTTTTTTTAACAAATCATGATCATTAACAGAAACCATTAGTAAAAACTTTCACAGTTATCAGTGTGAATGCTTTAATTTATTATGATCAAAGTTCCATTTAATCAACTTATTGATTTGTGTGACTTTTAGGGTATTTTTTTATACAGCCTAACTTAAGTCCTGATACCACCATCTTTTAAAGCTTTAAATATCTTGATTAATGATCACATTTAATAAGCTATGATTTTAATTTTCAACTGACAAAATCTATTCTTTCAACAAACTTAAAAAAAATCTTATTTTCTGCTAATGACATAATATTAGCGTGAAATTCCAACTCATGAGTGCTATTTGGTATTACAAATTGAATTTGGTGATTGCCTAAAATTTACCAAATTGTTTGAAAAAATAATCAAAAATTCTATAAAAAAACCTATAAAAATAAGTACACACAACCAAAAATATCAACAGATATTAAATTAGTAGTGAAGCTGAGTAAATGAGTGAAGAAATTGCATCCTTAAAATCCAAAATTAGCATTTTGATGATTTGTTGAACGACTGCCAGACATTATTGGCAGGCCTTGTGTGATAGTTTAGGCAGCACTTGGGTCTGTATACAAACTCGTTGCGAGACGTGTGTTTAGCCATCAAGTCAGCCATCTTGGAATGGTGCCCCAACCCGCTCCATCTGCAACAATAAGTACATTAATATACTATCCTTGACACTGGTAGACTCAGCCGTTGTACTGTTTACAAGTGCAGGTCTCATTTCCCACCTGCTGAGCCTGAAGCTGCTCCAGTCGCAGATCCAAGGCAGCTCGCTCCTCCTGCACGTCGGCAAGCTCCTGGTTCAACTCCTGGCAAACTCGGATCAAGAGAGAATTTTGTTCTTGCAGGCGGTGTAGTGAACTCTGATCTACCGTAGACCTGGAACAACTGCATATGTTTACAAACATGGCTGACACAGAGTAGGTATAAGCTGGTAAAAGTCTGGACAGGATTGCAAACATGGTACAACAAGGAATGATTTTTATATATTTTTGCTAGAGATGGGACCTCAGAATCCTCGAATATCTTTCTTTAAGAAACTCCCTCTGTTCTATTTGAAAATCAGGTGATGGATAAGCTGGTTGCCTTTACCCAATAGGAAGCTAGCCTGCACAACATCAGGTTTCCAGGAGTTCTATTAATTTTAACACTGACAACAAGGGCTCCAAGAAGCAAGGGTTAGGTCATATACAAGCAGCTTGTGCATATAAATCTACACAGAAAAACATAATAGCACACAGAGAATATTGTAATCTCCACAGAAAAAGTTATTTTTAACTGCACTAGCGCTGGCTCTCCGTGTCAATTAGTAAATGAACAAAAAACTGTATTATAATGCCAATTTTATAATAGTGAAAGTGAAATAAACAAAATAATCATATACAGTGTTAAATCTCTACTAATTTAAAAAATATACTAGTAAATAAGCCCACAGTGAGAAACACCTAAAATCATATCATCATAGTTGTGTGATAACAAGTGCGTAGTAAGGCATGCACGCGTCGTCATCATCATCATAAAAGCTGGAATTGTTATAATTACCGTTCAACCGTGGAGCATGCATGGGTCCACATCCGCATCATCATCAGCAATAAAATCCGGTACCACTATAATTTATACTTATATCTAGGCCTATTTTAATTCAAAATAACTTTATTTTATAGCTAAATATGTGTCTCAAAAACAACACTTTTCAAAAAGTAAATTAATATTTTTTATTATTTCTTTCTTAGTAGGGCTATTTTAAAACTATCACCAATTTTGTCAAGTTAAAAGTGAACATTTAAAGATACAGGCCTACAATAAGGTGTTTTAAATTTTATTTTGTTTGATTGAGTTGAGGTTAGATAAAGAAAATCTCCTATCTATGTGGTACTCAACTTGAACATACAGAGGCCTAATATGTGCTAATTTTATTAATTTACAGTATCGAAAAGGTTTTTACGTTCAAAATTGAATCAAATATGTTGTGTGAAGATCTTAGAAAATAAAACTAGTTATTTAAAGTTGATGAAAGCGTTCAAGAACTCCCAAAATTAGTGTTTACACTGAATATTTGCGACAACTTAATGTCAAAACAATGGGCATTTATACCCAATCGGCCTACTAAGTTAACAATAAACTGAACAAGAGGGTGCTTGGATGGTTAAAAATAATAAAATGCATCTTTTATTTAAAGGGAATTCTTGATACTTTTGTTAAGTGTTTAAAAATATAAGGATATTATATTTCTTTATAATGAGTTGTTTTCAATTTATTCACTACACGATAACTAGGTCTAACTACTAATTATCGGTTCCAGATAAATTTAGTAAACTTTTTTTGAAAAAAACCTAGGCCTAAACCAAACCACATGTAAACATTAAACTAGGGCCTATTTTGGTTATTTACAGTCTTGGCTGCAATATTTCATAAGCCTACAACTCAAATTAATGTGGATGGTAATTACTACTGTATGTACAAATCAGTTTAAAGAGGATTACATTATTAAGGTTTTGTTGAGGAATCTTAAACAGAATAGACCTACCTTTTTATTGTCTTGTCAACTTGTCTGTCCATGTGTTTTACCCTAATAGCGTATAGATAATAGAGGTTGAGTTATAGAATAAAAGTATTCAGATTTGTGTATAGGGATAGTGGGAAAACCTTAGAAGAATAAAACCACTCATCACACCTAGCTAGGATTCAAAGCTCAACCTCCCCACCATTGGCAAATTACAATAAAGAGACTAACATATTGGTCAATGTTGCTCCATGAGGTGGTTTAAAATACTACTGGAATGTTCAATGGTTGCACCTTAACTTTAATACCTTGAGCAGTGTTGTGATATCTGTAATCCATGACATGGTAAAACATATGTTGGTGATCATCATTGTGTTTGGGAGCAGTGAAGTAGGAAGTTGTGTTTAAATGTAATGATTTATTGATGGTCATGTAAAATAAATAGTATAGCAGACTATGCTAAGAGATCCTATAAAACAAAACTGTTTAGAAATATTACAATTACTAACATCCTAAATAAGTTGAAGCCTAACTAACCTCCACCTACTATAAAACCTACAAACAATTAATCTTAAAATTTGAATTATCAGTGTGTTAATGGTAAATAATAATACATATAATAAAATAATACATACAATAAAAATTCTTTTAACATTCAGTGCAAGCGTACTATCCCAACTCTTGGCCTACATTATGATAGTGGCTTATTTAAAGTTAGATTATGTGAAAAACACATAAAAACGTTTTGAGACTATTATATTGGGCTAATGGAATGGCAAGTTTAACTAAAGTAGCACAAAACACCTACTAAATTAAAAAATCTAGCAAACACAACCTCGTAATGCAAACCAAAGGACAAGTAAAATGTTTGCGCAACTTAGCGCCACTCTACTAGGAAAATATTTGCACTCGCAAGCACGTTGCTTTCACAAAGTGGTCAGCCATAATAACTTTTGACAAAAAGTCTAGCGTCTCTCTGCTAACGGTCACACATTTGTTTTGTGTCGTGGTCATAATAGCCCCTGCAGCTCTCTTATTGGCAATAACAATATATTCCTAATACATGAGAAACTTGTTTTTTTATTGTTCGCTATAAACAAATAAGAAAATTTTTCAATAAAAGAATATGATGTGAAATAGGTCAACAATGTTTTACAAAGAACCAACGCATAAATCTTGCATTGTATTTTATATATTAACTGTATAATCTAATAAATATTCTCTATAATGTCTCAAAAATTCCAACATTAAAATAGAACTTATTTAAGTATTAAAATAGCTTTTAATATGTTAGTAAATCAACATCCCAACCAAATAAATTAATATGAATGGGTAGTAAGATGTGGCGCAGAAAAATAAAGAATCTTCTTAACATGAAGCAATTTTATCTCCAGCAAATCCCAATCTCTTCTGTATAAATATTTTAGCTCAGTAAAAAAAAATATAATAACTTTTCACTTAGCAAAATTGTTCAAAGATAACACCACAAATCTTCAAAATATACTGATAACCAAACTTATGTTTCCTGGTTTGCACGACAGCTCTGCCAAATAAAAGTGATATCCAATTATTTTTAATGCTTTGGCGTTAAAACATTGTGATTAACATATTTATATCATAAGCCTTTCCTTATACATAAAATATGTGAAAAAGAATAATTATTATATATGTGTTTACTTCTCTACAACAATATTTGGTGTCATCTTTATTATATCACTTGTATCTAAATTTGCGTGTTTCACACTCCCCCCTTATGAAGTCCGAAAGAATGAAACCTATGTCGAGGACTTGGGCGGTAACAATCGATTTTCTTAAAGAGGCTGCCAGTCCAGTAACGTCACTGTAAAGTGTGAACTGTGTTATTCTTTTCATTGCAACAGCCATATTATGTTTGTTCCCTTTTATGTGTTTTCTATCCACCTTTCCTGTACCTTTTTCCAAATATGTATTGCAAATTACTGTTTTGGATACATTAACTTGACACTAGACATAAGCGACAATCAAACTTAGCCTGTAGCAGTAACACATGTCTTTATCCCTAAGTGTACTGTCGGAATATTTGCACTAATGGAGTAGGAATAAGGAATAAGAACAGTAAAATTTAGAGGTGAAAAGAAAATTATTAAGTAAAAAACAACTAAACTAGACATGATGTATGTGTACACAAACCCACCTTTTTAGGGCCCCTAATCTATGAACAAAAATTGTAATATTAGGGTAATATTACGAGTTTTAAAATATTTAAAAAAGCTAATGCTGGTATGACAAAGATGTGCATTGTGCAAGTTAAAGTAGGAAGGAGTGTAGGGGACGCAAGAAAAAATAATGTTTTTGAGAGTAGCACAATATTTTTTTGGCTTAAATCAGTAAAATATTTCTTCAGTAAAAACATAAGTTTAATCTTCTTCACATGCTGATATTAACAGTTGTTGAAAATCTGTCATGATCATAGCAGCATTAGATAACCAACTTTTTAAATTAAGAGAAAAAGGCATTAAATTCTAGGACACCCTTGACAGATATTCAAGCAATGTTGAGGTCATCATGTGAAGAAAATAAAACTTTTATGTTTGTACTGAAATAATATTTGATTTATTTTGACCACAACAAAAATATTTGATATAAGCCGTACAAAAACCATTACCTTTTCTTGTCTCCCCTACAGCCCCACTTTAAAAGAGCTCTGCCTGAAAAATATCTAGGAAGTCTGCACCACCAGTTGAAAAGGCTTAGAGGGTGTTTCTGTAGTTCTTGGTCTGGTCACCAAGTTTCACCGACTATTATAAGGAATGCTTGACTATATTTGATTTTTTAATGTTTTGTTCTGGTAGATATTTATTTTCAAATAGTGCTTTATGATCTCCACATCCAGAACAAATAATTTAGTGACAATATTTGATGATAGATGAAGAAGGAATAACGTTGAAGACAGGAGAGGAAGAAAAGGAACAATGGAGGAGATATTTTGACAAAATGTTCGATCTGGACAAGGAAAGAAAAGAGAGGAGCAAGAAGAAATAGAAGAAGAGGAGTAAAGAGGTCCAACATGGAAAGAGGTGGAAGACACATTAAAGAGGATGAAACAAGGAAAAACACTGAGTGTGGACGGTGGAAATGATAATGGCAGCAGGCGAAGTAGATATACAATGGTTATACAGGATGATGAGAGTAGTTTGGAAGCAGATCAAGGTACCGGAAGACTGTAAAAAAAGGAGTTATAATATCTATTTTCAAGAAAGAAGACAGGAAGAGGTGTACAAATTATAGGGGGAGAACGCTGATGTGCCAATGTACAAAAATATATAAGAAGATACTGGAAATGAGAATAAGAAATAAAAGAAAGGAAGGTGGAGAGAGGAACAGAACGAATTTAGGGAACAGAGGTTTACAATAGACTTAATCTTAGCCATACGGCAACTGATGGAAATAAGGTATGAATATGGGAAAGACTTGGTAATGGTATTTATGGATGTGGAGAAGGTGTATGATAGCATAGATAGAAATCAAGTTTGGAAAGCGGTGGTGGAGGCAGAAGTAGAAAGAGGAGTGGTAATGAGTAGAGATGAACGGGTATGACATTTTAATATCGGAACGGAAACGGGACGGGAAATGAGTCAAAATATCGGGATAGGGAGGGAAATGGGAAATTATAAAAATGATGCTTCATAATAATTCAAGATTAAAATTATATATTGTTTTTATACTAATATGGTAATACTTGTAAAAGATTTGACATTATTAAATACAATTCTAATAATATATCATAAAAACATAATAATATAGATAGGAGTGTGCAAATAATTTTTTTACTGAAACAAATAGTGAATAGAACAAATCAAATAATTAATTTTAGCACATTATTTTTACTAGTTAATTTCTTTTTAAAATGGTGTTTTGTATTTAAATACCTATTGGAAGAGTGCAAAAAATAAAATATAAAATTTGTACACTTTTTAAATGTCCTTTAAGATCTTAAATGTTCTTTATTTTAACATCTCTTGAAGGCCATCTAGGTTTGAAACACCTTATATATTCTTTAGTTCCGAAACCCATTAAAGATGATCTAGATTTTAAACCCCATGAATATTACTTAGATATGAAACCTATTAAATGTTCACTAGGTGGGTTGCCCTTTAAATATTCTTGAGAATGGATGAATTCTCGACATTTTTCTGAAGGTTTGAGATTCCGTAATGAGAGTGAAAAGCATGTATGAGGATAAGAGGAGGTGTGTTAAGGCGGAGGACGGAGTTGTTCCAAATAAAATAATGGAGTGAAGCAGGGGAGTGCCCTTTCACCACTATTATTTGTAATGGTAATGAAAATGGTCGTGAACAAAGCGGCAGGAAAACGAAGGGAAGGAAATATTAACGTCATGATGTTTGTTGATGACTTGATGGTAAGGGAGGAGAAGGAAGAGGAAGTTCAGCAACAGCTATAACAATGGAATGAGGAAGTGAATGGCAAAGTGTGAAGTGATGATAATGATGACGGTAAGGCCTAATAAAGCTATAAGCTTGGATGGAGTAGAGCTGAGAAAAGTACAGCAGCAGCAGAAACATGGAAAATGAACGTAAGAGAGACTAGGAAAGTGGAGGCTATGGGAATGAAGTTTGTGAGGAGCATGTTAGACATCATGAGGAGAAACAATATTAAGAATGAAGTTATCCAGGGAAGAGTTGGGGTACAGGGAGTACAGAGATAGTATAGGAAGCAAGATGACAAGGTATGGACATGCAATGAGGATGGAAAAAGAGAGAATGCCGAAGAAAATTTGGAAATGAATTATGTTGGAAAAAGACCATAGGGGAGGCAAATAAAGAGATGGGAGGAGCAGATAACAGAAAGTGTTCAAGTGAGAGGAGAAGAATGGAAGAAATTAAAGGAAGAGTGGTGGAAGGATAGAGGAAGAGGAAGGCATTTTCCTAAACTGAACCAGCCCCAGACCAGAAATAGATTATGATGATAATGATGATTTGGCAGAGCTAAATTTGCCAGTGCATGCAGTTGATCCCAAGTTCCCAAGTTTTATAACAGTGAGCATGAAAATGACTCACTTGGCCCCCACTAGTTCCAAGGTTGCTTGACACTCTTGTGATGGACTGTCCGGGTTGCACATGGCACCTGGCTCAACACTGCTCCCTGAGAACAAACATATGAACTTTAGCAGATGGTTTCCAGTGTAACAATGAAAAGTAACATAATTACAGTTCTACTATTATAAAAAAAATTATTATGGTTTAAATTAGGAGGGATAGCCAGCACACTTACCTTGGTGATACTGGAGTAGAAATTATTTAGATATAACACTAAAAAACACATAAACACATTGTTGATTTGATTGATTTGGACTAGCACCACCCAGCAACTCGAGTCCTTCCTGTCAGACCTCAACAAATTTTCGCCGCTAAGATTTACCTGGAAAATATCCACATCCAGCATTACTTTTCTGGATGTAAACATCACACTCCATCAGGGACACCTTAAAACAACTGTGCACACCAAGGAAACCAACCATCAACAATACCTTCACTACGACAGCTGCCACCCTATGAGCACAAAGAGATCACTCCCACATAGCCTAGCCATTAGAGCCAAAAGAATTTTCTCTGACCACAATGACCTCTTACAATACAATAAAAAACTGCAACATGCTTTTATGAACAGAGGCTACCCCAAAGCACTGGTGTGTAGTCAAATAGACAGAGCTCAAAATAGCGGACCCACAACATCAACAGGAACAAACAACATCATCCCTCTGGTCACTACATACCACCCTGGACTCCACAAACTCAACAATCTCTTGAAAACAGGTTTCCCCATACTGCAATCCTCCACCACTACACAACGTGTCTTCAAGGAACCTCCAAAAGTAACCTATAAACAACCTGCCAATCTACGCAACTTACTTGTAAAACCCAAACTGCCGGACCCCACTATTCAACCCGAACCCAAACAAATATCAGGTTCCTTTCCCTGCAACCGCACCCCCTGCAAAACCTGCACAATACATAAACCAACAAATTCATTCTCCAGCAACATAACTAAAATAAATTATCCTATAAAAGGCCACCATACTTGTGATTCTGAAAACCTCATCTACCAACTGGAATGCAACCAGTGTCAAGCACAGTACATTGGTCTCACAACAGAAACACTAAGAAAGAGAATGAATGGTCATCGACATGACACAAAAATGAAAAATAAAGAGAAGCCTGTAGCAGCACATGCCGAAACCCATAATTGTGACTTTAATAATTGTTACACAACCAAGGTGGTCAAATCCCTGAACAAAGCAATATGCAACCCTTCACAATTAAGGATATGGGAACTGGCCCATCAATATATCATCAAATCCAGACAAGCCCCCAACCTCAACCTTAGATAATTCCTCTCCTTCCTACCAGCACACTTATTATTAGATTCAATATAACATTATTCAAAGTGCTGCTAACTATACAATGATTACATTCAATATAACATTATTCATAGTGCTGCTATCTATACAGTGATGTCATAACTGAAAAACAGTCAGCTGTGGACAGTCAACCTTACAGTTCAACCAAGAAATCAGTCTACTCTCCTGACCTGATGAAGCTGTCTGTGACAGTGAAAGCTTGTACTTAACAATGTGTTTATGTGTTTTTTAGTGTTATATCTAAATAATTTCTACTCCAGTATCACCAAGGTAAGTGTGCTGGCTATCCCTCCTAATTTAAACCATGATTTAGCCTAGTGCTCTATACCACATAACCAAAAAAAATTATTAGCAATATCTACTGTCCTCTACTAAATAAACTATTGAAAAATATGTTAATTATTTGTCAAAGCTTAAGTGGTACCATGCTGACTATTAGCTAATTAATATATTTAGCTCTAATGTTATTCTTGTGTTCATATGCCATGTTTTCAAAATCAACTATTGGTTCAGCTAGTTTAGCTTTAAATTTAATACAGTATAACAAGCAAACAGAACTCACGAGATACAGGTTTCCTGTACACCTCGAAGGCCCCGTGTCTCCGGGGCTGGGCCGACTCCCCACTTGCCTCCTCATCATCCTGAACAAACTGGGCAAAGTCCGCAAACCCAGCCTGGTCACCAACCAGTGCAAGTACATCCCCCTCACTACGCTGGCCAATCAACTTCTTTGGAGAGGTCTGTGACATGAACAAATATATAATTTATGTATATTAGAGATGGGTCACTCGAATCTTTGAATCGAGGTTTTGTTGTTTTACTGGATTCAATGGTCGAATCTTTCACCTAATAAACAAAGTATAATATTTGGAATTCAAAAATTACTTAGTTAGGCCTACTTAAAAAGCACAACTTAATCTGCAATATTTATTTTGTCGAACAAAAGAGATTAGCATGAATAAAATTATTAAAAAAAAAAGTTGTGAAAAATCTTATGTGCCTAGTTACCCTACCCTCCCACCTCCATGAGAAACTTAGACTCGACCATTTCGGCACATGCTTACTTCTAAAACTTTCCCCTCACACAATCTTTTAAATATATTAATGAACACATTAAAACTCTTCAAAAACTGAAAATCAAAACTAGAACTACAAATAAACTCGAAATAAATAAAACAAATTACGTCTTTTTTTAAACATAAATAAGAACACATTATGCATGATACAAAGTCAGCCGCTATTACCTATATTATGTTTACTTGCCCGAGTGATGATTAAAATAAAGATACTGTTAATTCTTACTACCAAACTGGTTTTAATTATCTACAACTATGCAAAGAACACCAATTTATTTAATAAAATCCTTAAGTTAGACATTTTGTTGGGTTTCATGAAAATAAATATTGTCAACAGTCAGACATTGATAAAACTGTTTATTTACACCTACTGGCCTATGTGTCGTATGTCAATTGTTTGTTTAAAATTGATTCAGGTAATCTGATTACTTAGTAAGCGCTCTCGAGTTTTAAGAATCAAATAACGACTTGCTAATTCATTATTTATTTTTAAATTGATTTTAACTTAGAGTTTATTATCTTTTTTAATATGTTATTGAAGTAATTGTAAAAATATTCAAACGTAATCCTGCCTTATAAAATGGGAGTGAACATATTGTAGTTGAAAATATGTTCGTGTTTTAAATAGAATGTATTCTCATAAATCGATATATCGCAAGAATCGAATATATTCCATTTTCTACGTAAAGATAGATAATGGATATATAAGAAAATAATAATAAAACATATAGGCATTATTGAGTTCACTATTTCCAATGTATATTTAATTGTTAAGCATGTTGTTTTAGTCTTTATTAAAAATATCCGGTTTTATTTGTATTATTGCTATATTATTAAAATAAATTATAATCCTTCAATGATGATTAAAGTTGATCAAAGTATAACTAGACTTAATCTGTTTATTTCACATGTTATTTTAGAAACTTAACTCATTCTAACAACACTTTTAAAATAACTAAAAGACATTAAAATTTTGATTGATTCGATTTTTAAACAATAAAATGAGTCTAGATTGTGTAATTTGGCTTGATTTTAACCAGTATTTTGCGAAGGGTGGTTGGGTTTGATTAAAATTGAAAGCATGATTGAAATAAATCTTAATTTTACAGTTTAGGCCTATATTGTGTAATGTAGGTCTATTTGTAAATCATTAAAATTTCTAACAATTTGCTAGGATTCAGATTCGAGAAATAAAAGATTCGACCCACCTCTAAAATAAATAAATATATATATATATTTTTTAATTTCTGCATTTCATGTGTGCTATTTAATCATCCCCACCCCAGATAGTCCCATTTCTTAATGGATCAAGATACTGGTCATAGTTAAGTTTATGTCAAATTCATTTTTTTGTCTTGAAGTAGAGTCTAATCGAATGAACTATTCTCAAAATCAAATGTATGTTCATTGTTTTAATTTTATTGAAAAAAAAAATTCTGCATTTATTTAATCTATTATTATTATTATTATTATTAGCACCGCGTCTTAATACCCGTTCGGGTTATACACACTTATCGCTAATGTGTAATGGTAGGGTGATTGTGAGATAAAATGAAGGACCTACAGTTTAACGTGGAATCCGAACCACGGTGGAGACCTGGTATTTAATCTAAGTTTAGTTTTAAATATCAAATGTAGTTTACATATTGTTTATTGTAAAATTAATAATAATAATATTTAGCACCATGTATTACTACCTGTTTGGGTTATATGCTTTAACTTAATTACTTTAATGGATTAGGAATTGGGAAGGTTGAATTAGAGGAAGTGAAACCGCATTTGCGTGGAGGGAGAGTGGAAAACCATTTAGGAAAAACCACCCCTAGTTCACCCGACCATGATTCGAACCTTGATCTCCCCGTCCTCAGCAGTCGAGCTCAACACGACAAGCGCGTTGGCCAACTACGCCACCGAGGCGGGTTATTGTAAAATTGTTTTAACATATTTTGTGAAAATATCAAGGTTTTTTCCCCCCTTTTTTGGAACTCTCGATTCTTTTGATTCTATTCCAATTGCCTTACTATCTACAATTACAATAGTTTTATGCCTCCAACTTCACATTTTAAAATTTGTTAATTCATTATACACCATACAATATTGAAGTTGGAAAAATTCTAAAAGTAGATAGTAAAAATAATTTTAAACAAAAGGGCTATGCTTTATTTGCAGAAAATAGTAAGAATACAAAGGACATGTTGAGTACATTTAAAGTGTGGGTAATAAGGTAAATTTTTAAAAATTTACTTTAGGTATTTAACGTGCATTTTCTGAACCAATGATTATATCAGCACACGAGAATTTCTATGACCAAATGGTCCTACTAATTTTGCTGGGAAAGCTATTTTCACATATCTTCCAGGTTTGTTTTTTTTACATGCCACAATCTACATGGGACCAATGGCTTTACCTCCCCTCCAAAGGAAGTTGTGCTATGGATTTTATCATAGCAAATATTTGTTCACACTGGCTGGATTTGAACCCAGAAACATTGAATTCCGAGGCGAGCACCTGAGGCCAAGACCACTGAGGTCGACTAAATTAAAATAAAGAACTAATAAAGATCACATTAAAAAATTATCCAACTATGAATAATTCTATTCTGTTTGGATGCCAGAACTTTCATTCACTGGGATTCAAGAGCTAATAATCAAGGCTCGTATGCAAGAACTTGACCAAGTGGATGCTTTGTGGACACCAGCGTGGGTTTGCTTGCATCATTATAAGTTAAAATGCGGAGTGATAGTGTGCTCGGGACCACACTATCGGTCCACTAAACATTCACTAACGTTCTTCCATACCACCCAAGAGTATCATGGAATCGAGTTTGACATTTTTTATATTCTGTCATAAGCTGATAAATAAACATGTAATTTAACAACCATAGATTTTTTACTTGTGAACATCAATCATAATGTACCCCTTATCTACCCCATAAGGTGGCAAGCTTACCTTACTTGGTTCCACTATGATGTAGCTTATAAGATAGGGCCATGGCATAGTCAGCCAAGGTTACCTTTCAGTGTAAGCAATGTGTACATAATACAGAATCACAACAATGGAAAATAAATGTGTATTCTAAATATAATTTAGTTTTCAAAGTTGTTGAAACCAGGGTATTAAAAAAAAATAGAAGTCAATGTT
This sequence comes from Timema shepardi, assembly GCA_902151425.1. NCBI lineage: Eukaryota > Metazoa > Arthropoda > Insecta > Phasmatodea > Timematidae > Timema > Timema shepardi. Next base: position 48,765 of record CABFVX010003684.1, on the reverse strand, counting down.
AACAAATAGTTGAAGGGAAGTGAAAATTTTTGAAGCTAGGATAGTTGTAAGGTTTAAAGTGGACATTTATTAAAGAGGATACAAATTACTATTGTCTTAACTCAAGATGTCCCTAGATATCAAATGCCTCAATTTTATTGCCTCTGCCAGCATAGATAATCTGTTTTTTGCAGGCCTATGAAAGTATTCATATCCTCAAGAAGTCAGTAAAGCAGCCTACCGTGCTAGGAGAGACCCGCGGTGGCACAGTTGGCGGTGCACCTAGTAGCAAGCTGCTGGTCTTACCTGAAATATATAAAAACCAGAACCTCAAGACAAAAATGTTTATTTATGATTATGATGTAGAGGTTATTTGGAATACAGCACTGTCGGAACATGTCGGAAGATTAAAAATCAGCATCCTTCTAATTGGCTGAGTTTCACAAGGAGTAATGGGACTGGAACAAGATAGGACTTAGATTTCATACATAACCTTAAAATTAAAAATATTATATTCCCCAAATCGTTGTACAAGAACACTTCACTACTTTATTGAACTGTCAGAGTACACAAATTTATAGAAATAATTAACTGGTTTTAGACTTAACAATACATACTATAACTAAGAACATGACTCGACTGTTACACAAGTTCATAGGCATAGACACAGATTAGCTAAAAAAACAAAACAAATGACACATTTAATGGTGGTACCAACCTAAACTAAAATATCCTTGCATAGAATTGCATATTTTAACATAAACTTCATTGAGAAACCCACCTCGGTGGCGTAGTTGGCTAACGCGCTTGTCGTGTTGAACTCTACTGCTGAGGACGTGGAGATTGATGTTCGAATCTCGGTCGAGTGAACTGAGGGTGGTTTTTACTAAATGGTTTTTCACTCTCCCTCCACGCAAATGCGGGTTCACTTCCTCTAATTCAACCTTCCCAATTCCTAATCCATTAGAGTAATTAGTACTTAAAGTGTATAACCCGAACGCGTAGTAAGACGCGGTGCTAAATATTATATTATTATTCATTGAGAGATGTGAACTTACTAGTTCTAATTTTATATTCTATTCGACAACACTGTTATCTTAAAACTTTGTTTATGTCATCAATTTATTGTATCCAGGTTTTGTAACTAATATTTTAATATGTTTTGTGTATTTTAGACTTGTTGTCAACCCATAACCTAATCCAATTGATGATGTTATATCAGTTTATTAAAATAATTTTTTATACATGACATTTTATTGCTCATTAAAAGCATAATATAATCAATCTTTTGATTATTATATTCACTCAATTTATCTACCAATTTTATAACCATCTAATTCATTTAACTGTAAATCTATATAGTTTATTAGAGCTATCCTTAAATTTTCTATCTAAGTCTTAATTTGAATAGAGCACTGGACCAAAAATCATGATTAAAATTAGGAGGGATAGCTAGCACACTTGCCTTATGGATACTGGAGTAGAAGTTGTTGAGTTAGACCACACAAAAAAACAACAAAAACACATTTTTAAGGACAAGCTTTCGCTGTTACAAACAGCTTCATCAGGTCAAGAAAATAGATCTGATGAAGCTGTCTAAGACAGTGAAAGATTGTCCTTAAAAACATGTGTTTTTAATAGTGTTCTATCGAAACATTTTCTATTAACTTTACTAAGGCCAGTGTCCTGGTTATCCCTCCTGATTTATAACATGATTATGATGTAATAATCACACACAAAATCTTATATTTATTCGTTTGGGGTATTTAACTTGGATTTTCTAATCTAACTGATTATATCAGCTCAGGGCTTACAAATTAATTTAACTATAGAAAAGATACAAAACCCAGGGCCCCGAATGTAGATTTATCATATGAAAGAAAGAAGTTCAATTTCACCAATGATAGATTTTTCAGTCATGACAGGTATTAAATTCCGGACCTTTAGTTCAGTAGGTAAATGCGCTACAAACTGAGATAAGGTGTTGAACAATATTTAGTAGTGCAATTAATAATGCATCAAGTATAAGATTACCTTTAATACAGACTCTCATTCAAATAAAAAGTGGCTAATGTCTAGTTTGCAAGTAGTGAAAAAGCAGGTGATTTTTTTGAGCAATTCAGTGTTAACTAGAAATACAATCCACGGTGTTAATATCCCCCACACATGTTAAAGTTATTGTTTAAACAATTATAAATATAAATACAACATGAAACTGAGGTACCCTTATTTCTAAATGAGTTTGCACTAATTTATAGGTCCTTAGTAGTCAGCTTATCACTTACAAGAAAAGCAGGACTATTATTTTATTTTCATTAATGTGCTAAAGTGTAAATATTGGCTATCTGCAAATTACAATACTTAAGGTAGTGAAATAGGATGAGGGACATTAAGTGCCAATAATAGCTATCAGTAACCTAACCTAAAGTAACAGACTTAAGAGCACATTTTAAATCCATCAGCCTAACTGGCACGCTAGTTCTGAGCCAATCCTGCCACTGTATGTGTTATTAATGGTTGCTTACTCATCCTGTTGAGATCAAGGGAAGAGCTCCGTGTGTGTGTCCTATAGGGCCGAGGAGGAGGGGGAGGCGGAGGTTCCTTCTTGGGGGCCACAGGGAGACTAGTAGGTCCTACCTGGGCCCTGAAACAAATACAAATGCACCATTACATAGAGCATGTCTCATGTTTGTGGTAAGAATTATTAGCAAATAGCCTAAGAAATTATTAAACTATATCTCTATAAAGAAAGCCCTTTTCACTTTAAGAAGTAAATGATTATGATTTGCGCTACTTACAACTCACATAAAACCCCATACTTTCTTATAATTAAACATTTTAGCTGGATAACTTATTATGACAAATACAGATTAAATTAAGCCTAGAAAAGACTAATACACAGTAGATGCTAAAGGCTATTTATTACAATAGGCCTAATTGATTGGATAACAATAATATACCATAAGTAAGGTATTCTCAGTCTCTTGACAATGTTAACATAATTTCTAATAAACTTGAGAGGGGGAATTTTGTAAAATGACATATAAACTGGATGTCCTTGAATGGTATAACTGCTGGGCACTTGCAAGCCTATTACATGAATTTATGTGTTTCCAGAATATTAACAAAATAAACAATGGCAAACAAATATTTGTTAATAAAATGGTCAAGGACTAAGAGCCTAAAATCCTGACCATTTTACAAAGGTAAAATAAACATGAATAGAAACATAAAAAGGAACAAACACAATATTGCTTTTACAATAAAAAGAAGAGCACAGTTCACCTTTTACATTGATGCTATGGTACAAAGAGGTGATGGCTGCCTCTTGAAGAAAATTGATCGTTTCTGCCTCCTCTCAACCTAGGCTTCATTCTATACGAAATCATCAGAAGTGAGTGTGGCATTCTCAACGCAATTTCCCAAAAGAGGAAACCAGAGGCAGCCTAACCTCTTTGTCCAGTGGCACCAATGTAAAATGAACTGTGTTCTTTCTTTCATTGTAAAAGCCGCATTGTATTTGTTCTCTTTTATATGTTTCTATCCCTTTTTTCTGTGTCTTCTTTCATACATAAAAAAGTACCTCAAAAGGTTAGTGGGGTTTTCCTCTAAACTGTAGGGTCAATCCCTATTTGCCGGTACATTTGCTTGATGTCTAACATGAGTGCTACAGGATGAACACGCAAGTTAAGTAGAATTTCAAAAATGTCATAATGTAGCTTAAGCTCAGTCATTAGGGCATCATTACGCGAGAGTTCAGATGTTGATTTAAAGCTAGCGTCAAGTACAACTCTTAACCTAATAGTAGTGCTATCGAGCTTAAAAACATAGTGGTGTGGAATGTAATATGATAGTGCAAAAGAATCTAGGATAGGAACCAATGACATGTGATCTTAGTCCAAGTAATCTTGCAGAGAAGCATAATATTATTTGCTCAGATGAGGTCTTGATTGTAGTTTTTTTTCAAGAACTTTGTGTCTCCTTATTGAGCCAGAACAAGCATCTCCTAAAAAAGATAATCCTGTTGAAAAGGCAGTGCCACTGAATAGTGCCCAGAACTATCTCTAAAATGGATTTTGACAAAATTATCTTCACAACATATTTCTTCTTGACTCAAAAGATGGTTTATTAGGTATTTACTCTAAGGATCAAAATCTTTGCATCACTTCATCTAACCGAGAATCTAAAGACATACAAAAGGTGTGAGATGCAAACTATGTGTAATGGTTGTCTGGCCCAAAAGTATCCACTCAAAGCATGATTCCAAAGAAACAGGTGTGTAAGGATGACCAAAAACTTTATTTGTACCAACAATGTAGGGGTAGAAAGAACTCTGCTCCCACCAATTTCCTCTGGGAGATAAAATTGACTATCTGCTTTCAAGTGTGACCAATTTTCTTAAGATAAAGTAGTGGATGGTAGTTGGTCAACTATTTTATCAATAATCAATGCATCAATGAAAAAACTAGGATTGGATGTGAATCAAGATTAAATTGTAAATGAAAAAGTTCCTCTTGTAGGGAGCGCGATTTTACCAATCCTATTAAAAGAAGCCTTGATTTTATGTCTTGTCTTTTAAGTCTCTTGAGACAGGACTGTGTGATAAAATTAGCTTGACTAGCCGAGTCCCTAAGACTTCTTACTTTATGCAATTTTCCATCAATATCAGGGATGTGAAAAATTACAGAAGAAAGCAGAACAGTTGTCTTAATTGAAGGAGCAGACTCCATTTAAGTAAAAGCTGCAAATACTTTTGTAACGGAAGGAGTCAAGGAAGCTCCGATTTTTTGTTCCCATGAAAGCTACTCTCAAAATGTAATAGTGAATGTGGTTTTGATTTGCTATGCGTACAAACTATCAATGAACGACAAAATGCTGCCTTGTATGAGCTATCAAGGCATTTAATACAATGTCTTCTTTGTTTTACTATTTGAAACCTCTTCGTAGGAGTGAGTTTGGTGACCACTTGCCAATGGTAGAGGGGATGATTTTGCTCACACATCAAACACTTATTTAAATAATTAAGGGATACTTTGTAAATCAAGAAATAGGCGAAAACAAAATCTAAGTATCCATGATCAACCTCTAGCCATGCTGCCATAGTCCAGTCATGCTAAAGAAGTGGAATTACAGTATATAACCCAAAAATTACCCTAAGTGTTTTATTGTGTTTTAATTGGAAGCTTGAGGACTATAGTTTTATGGTAAGTGGATAGGACTTGTCCTTCTATCCTCCTTTCAATGTTTAATTTAACAGTCATTTGGCACAATTTTTCTTTTTTATTCAAGTATTTAATGATTGACTTAGCTCTTTTTATTTTCATTGCCTTGTCATGACAATGCAACTTCAATCAAGTATGATTTCAAAATAGATGAAAATATTAAAATAGTCTAACTGTCAAAAGTAGTTTGATAGCCCTATTAAGTTAGTAATGTGAAATTTTATATTGATTTTAAACAATTTGTTAAGTTACAGAATGACTTATAAGTGAAAATACCGATATCTAAATTATGTTTTAAAAATTGATTTGTGCCCTTGAAGTGTAAGGAAATGTTGTACCCATTGTCATATATGCAGCAGAAACAAGATTAGCAATCAAGTTATCCGGGAAAGAGTGGTGATACAAGGAGTACATGAGATGGTAGAAGAAGCAAGACTGAGATGGTATGGGTATGNTACAGGGAGTACATGAGATGGTAGAAGAAGCAAGACTGAGATGGTATGGGTATGTAATGAGGATGGAAAAAGAAAGGATGCCCAAGAAAATGTTGGAAATGAAGTATGTAGGAAAAATACCACAAGGGAGGCTGAGAAAGAGATGGGAGGAGCAGATAACAGAAAGTGTTCAAGTAGGAGGAGAGTGGAATAAATTAGAGGAAGAATGGTTGAAGGGTAGAGGAAGATGGAGGTATTTTATTAACCTGACCCGGCCAAAGGAAGCTCAAAAGTGATGAGCCAATAAAACTTTCAATCTCGAGCTTTAATAAAGAACTTGGCTCGAAACTCGAAAATTCGAGTACTCACAGAGCCTTACTTTATATCGCTTTTTTTTTAACTTTATCTCCTACCCTCCACTCAACCAGTTTACTCAGTTGCTGACCTTAAAAACATTCAAATGAACAGATGTCTACAACTATATCCTCTTTGTTGAGTTCTTCCCCCATCCCCAGCTCCCCTAAATGCACAATTTACAAACAACATCCAGGCGAGTAGATAGAAAAGTTAACAATAAATCATTCATCAACAGACACACAACACAGCACAGAAATAGCCTTATAGTCAAAATTTAATGCTTCTTAAGCCCTTGTATCTACTAAAAAGCCCAGCTTTTATTTTAACAGAACACTTGATAGTCCTATGTATTATAATTACATATTACTAAGTGCCATTGTGATTTTAATTTACAGAGATTGAGAAAACAACAGTTGAAATGTTTTAGGGAACCTCTAAAGGCTAAATTTCTGAAATATTGTTACCATTTTAATAGGAAGGCTTTATAAATTAAATGTTACTTATAATTAACAAATAAAATATATTTATAGAATGTCAAATTTTAGTGACTTTCCATCAATGTTGGTGGTTTAAAGTGGTCTTCCTATGGAAATCAAAGTTTAGTATGTGTGAGAACTCACCCTGGTCCCTGGTTGGTGGCTCCCAGATCATCTGTGGGGGGTAGCGAGGTCGGCTGGGGAGGAGGGGGAATGGCTCCTGGACCAGGTGCTGTAGAAAACATCTCATGAGACTCATAAACAACAATATGTTAAATAATTAGGAGGTCCAATGGTTTATTGAGGCCAATGCATTCAATAATGCAGTTGTTGCATTGTAGCTGGTATATAATATTTTCTGTGGAGCAGTCATAGTGGCCTTTCATGTGGTATTTCTAATCCGAACCCTTACAGCTGCTGTGCTGAATGAGATTTCTTGAAAACATCTTCATGATTTGGACAGATTCTGAAACTAATTTATTACAGTTCCTGAACAGGTTAAATAACCCCATAGCACCCTCAGTTTAACCTGGAACATTTCACAACACCGTGCCATATTCTTGGCTATGGAACTAAACTTTCATGAGGGAAACATAAACACCACAGTTCACACCTAAGCCACAAACCATCAATAGTACCTCCATTTCCATAACACCCATCCTCTTTGTGTAAAACACTCTCTATCCTATGGACTAGCTACTAAAGCCAAACATATAATATGTTCTGAGGAAGACCTTAACTAATTCTTCAAGGCTTTCAAAGTTCAAGGATACCTTAAAACACATAATCAGCAATCAAATAAACAGAGCCCTATTCAATCAAAAGCTTATCAAGAAACAACCTTTCAATTAAATATTGCTCATCAGCCAGTAATATGAAAGACTACACAAACTCAGATTCATCCTGAAAACAGGCTACAATATTCTAACCTCATCACCAATCACACAAAATCTTCTCGACAGTGCTCCAAGAATCATATTCCAATACCCCCCTAATCTCCACAACATTCTGGCTCCCCCAAAATTGGCCAGCCCCACCACAAACAACAAGCAATATCAGGCTAAAGGTTCCTATCCTTTAAACAAAGTGAGATGCACTACCAACCTTTCACCTCATTCAGCAGCAGATTAACACAAATGGTACACCCCATGAAAGGCCATAATGACTGGTCCACAGAAAATCTTATATACCAGCTATAATGCAACTATTGCATTGTTGAATACATTGGCCTCACCAGAGGACCACCCAGACAACAAATGAATGGTCATTATTTTGACACCAAACACAAAGAACCTGACAAACCAGTAGCATTTCCTGCCCAAACACTCAATTCAGATTTTGACTTCTGCTATAGTACTAGAGTTATACGAGCCCTTCCCAAGAGCTGCGGTGCTTTCCGGCTTCGTAGGTGGGAACTTTCTCACCCATATATAACCAAATCCTGAGCTCAACCTTAGATAACCTTCTCATATTTTCTTCGAAGCAGGGCTACTCACGCCAGTCAGTAATCTCAATATTAACAGATAATATGATTAACTATATAAATACAATATATATCCATCTACCAAGAGTAATGTCACAAGTTTGAACAGGCAACTGCAGAATCCAAGTCTAAACCTTTTTTATAATCAAGAATCAGGCAACAACAGAATTAAGTGACTATGATCAACCTATAGCCATGCTGCCATAGTCCAGTCTGTGTTTTACTCTCTTCTTCTAAAGAAGGTGACTGATGAACCCCAAAAATTACATAATTATGTATGTTGTGTTTTACTTGTGAACTTTTGAGGCGTACAGTTTTCTGGTCAGTATGTAGACCTTGACCTTCTATCCTCCTTTCAATGTTTAATTTACTACAGCCACTTAGTGCCATTTTCCCTTTGTTTACCAAATAAATGTTCAAATATACAAATTTATCCAATAGTCTAGAATAAATTTTTTTTTTTATTATAAATAAAACTATACTATTGCTTTGTTATTTTTTTAACAGTGTGGGGTGATTAAAAATATATTATTTTTAAAATCTAATATTTATAATTTTTTTCAGGTTAATATTACAGTAATCATAATAGATCAAAAGGATAAAATATATTTTTTAATTTCCGGGACTCAGAAAATTCTCAAAAGCTCTTTCCAATTCCAGGGAAAATTAAAGCCAGCAAAAATCAGAATCTCTTGTACTTACAAATTTTTAATTTTTATAGGCCCAATTGCTAAAATGAATTATTAACTAGGCATATAGCCTGAACGAGTAGTAAGATGCGATGCTAAAAAAAAAATTATTAATAGGTTGTTAACTACAGCATATTTCTAGAGAACTGACCGGCAGGTTTCTTTGGCTGTGGCCGCTGTATTGGTCGGATGTCCGCTGCTGCCACACCAGTGGTAGAATTATTGTTGGTCTCTCGCTTGGGGCTACCTGTACGATCCCCAATGCTCAGCTGCTCATATGGAATAGGCTGGGGATCCGTCAGTTTCCTAGGGCTCCGGCAAGGTTCCTCTTCAGTCCCAGGCAACGGCTGAGACTCTGGGGTTACTCTCAGGGGCACAGGGTGTAAAATCTTGGGATCCTAGCACACATGAATGAAAGGGTATGGGGCACACGTTTAGACCCCAGGTGCCCTTACATGAAACTTCAGTAAGCATGTTAACTGGTCATTAAACTAGAGATGTAAAATTTTATTCTTTGATACCCTTAATTATTAGTGACATCCAAAGAATTAAGTTTCAATCAAAATCCTGATCTTAAATAACTCAAATATTAGTGCTCAAATCTGAGTGACAAAGTTCAGGCATTGAAACTAAGCGGCAATATTAATAATATGGTAATTTTTGATTGTGAGCATTATTCGTTTTTTGCTGTTTCACCTCAGTACCCTAAAAGTGTAAATGTACTCAAAATGAACCTTGTGTTCGAAGTAAACTTGCACTATCAAACAGGGCTACTAAGTTTAAGTTTTTTTTAATACATCCACATCTAAAATGTTTTTTAAAGAAACATATTATATATACCATATTTTTAGGGTGAGGTTAGATGCATGGCAAAAGAATGAAATTGTAAGTAATGAAGCTTCAAAGATTGATAATTAAAAAAATATCAATATTAAAATTTTAAAAATGGAATCGATAAAAACAGAAATCATGCCATCTCCTCTAGAATAAACAAAAACCCCTCTCAATGTGAAATAGGATTTTTTTTTATAATAAACACTTCAGTTCATAGTAAATTAATGTTTATTAATAAAATGTCACTCAGCTCCCACCTGCTCCACTGCGGACTTGTGGAAGTCAAAGTTGACGGGTTTGGGGCCTGGTGAAGACACGGAGCTCGTTGGGGAGTCAACAAACTTGGTCCACTGACAAACATGACAAAATCAATTTAATTGGAATAGAGCAATAATCTGTAGGGCATATAAGGTAGGAGATTTGATATCAACTATCAAAAGGTTCTTTATTGCAAACATTGGCTGAAAGTCACTAATGTCATCCTATTTGGAAATATTTTCTTTAGGCTAATTATACTATATTATCAATAAAAAGTGTTATCAAACTAATCCAATAATGTATTAAATAGGCAAGCTATTATTTGATAATTATGGCTATAGCTGCATCTATCATATTCTTTAAGAAATAGCTAAATTACATGATAGCTTGCAATTTTAATTGATCATAAATATGAAGCTGACCATTTCCCCATGTCTATCACAGACTCTGCCTTTAATTTATGAGAGAAGAATAGCCCTGGGCACAGGACGATCCCTGGATAGCTCAGTGGTTAGAGCATTGGTGTACTAGATCAAATTTCCCAGGTTCAATTCTTGTGTCCAGGTGTAATTTTTCAACTTAAAGAATATTCCAATAATACTTCTCTACGGATTACTGTTTAGTTGGATTTTTAATTTTTTTAATTTAAAGAATATTCCAATAATACTTCCCTACAAATTAGTGTATGATTGGCTTTTTCATAACTTAAGCCCATTCTATAAGCAAGCCTCTTATAGAATGAGATATATCTTGTGAGGCTATACCGTTTTGGTAGTGATTATAACTAGTGCTGTGCGAGAATTAAATTTTGATTTCAGGAAATTTTCAGGTGGGAAATAATTTCCTTCCCACGGGAACGAGACGGGAAAACCATTTTAAAATAATTTTCCACTTTAGGATTATACATCGTTTTCAGATTTATAATTTTAGTCTAAACTTAGCTTTCCCATTCTTTTCAATTAAGAAATTAAAATACTTTGATAGTTTAAATTGAGTTATATGTAGTAGTAGATGTAAGCAATATTTTGAATAGTCAAGAAAAAGGACAAAAACTCTGATTCAGTTGCAGTTATTGGTATGGCCAATATATTTACTTTCTATAATCTTTCCTAAAAAAATTGTACACTTAAAATTTTATATTTATTTATTTTTAAATTGTAAGTTTTCCAAATAAAAACTAAATAGTTTGTCCAACAAGTATTGAGCAAGATTTTAGATATATTGTAAATTAAATAACTAGGCCTAATACAACTATTATAATAGTAATATATATATATTTGGAAGAAGATAGAGGAAAGGTGGATAGAAAACATATAAAAGGGAACGAACAAAATATGGCTTCATAATGAAAAGAACACAGTTCACACTTTACATTGCTGCCCCTTGACAAAGAGGTATTGGCTGCATCTTTAAGAAAACCAATCATCAACGCCCAATCCCCCGACCTAGGTTTCATTCTATCAGAACTCATCAGGGAGGCGTGTGAAACGCACAACGCAACTTTCCAAAAGAGGAAACAAAAAAACTATAATAGTGTATTTTTAATCAAATATTTTTGGTTTGAATATAAATAGTTAAATTCTAAAAATAATTTTTTATATTGACTAAATTGGTTTTTAAATAGAAAAAACTCATGGCATGAATTTTAATAAATAATTACACAGTAAAACATCAGAATATTCAAACTAACCTGAATAAATACAAGTGAGCCACATTTTTGTCCGTAAGAATAACAAAAATGGGGGTGACCTGGCGGTCTAGGGGTAAGGTGTCAGACTTCTGTGCTGGTGGCCGGGGTCCAATCCTCGGTCCCGGCACAGATTTATCTAATTACCATACCCTTCCTTCACCTCTGACAAGACATCTTGTGAATGTGAGGAATGCCAGGCCTCCACCGTAGTTCGGATTCCACGTTAAACTGTGGGTCTTCCATTTCATCTCACAATCACCCTACCATTACACATTAGTGTAAGTGCGTATAACCCAAACGGGTAGTAAGACGCGGTGCTAATAATAATAATAAATAATAATAAATAATAATAATAACATTTCTCGACCATGCAAGTGTGCCTGGTGGTTATCTCTTATGTTTTAGTTACCAAAGCTCTCACAAAAAGCGCTGTTACACTTCAAAAATATTAGCTTATCCAACAAATATTATCTATGACAGTGGTCACCAAATGGTGGACGGCAGAGACATTTTTAAGGACCTTGACTAGATAGCGATAAACAGAATTAATTATGCTATTTTGGTGGTGGGAAGGTAGTAGACACAGAAGGCCAGCGATAATAAATATGTATAATTACTAAAAAGAAAGAAAATCGCATTTTTGAATTAATATAGTTCTATAGGGCTTGACCTTGAGTCACTGTTAAGGTTTTGACGGACCGCAAAAGTATGTCAAGTTTTTAAAGCGGACCTCAATCAAAAATAATTGGGGACCCCTAATATATGGTATAAAAGATAATGGATGCCATTAAAAACAATTATATTTATGTAATATACGTGTCTTTATGCAAATAAGTGTGTTGAAGGTGTATTTCGTGTATATTTTGGTATTTAAATGCCACTTTTATCATTAGTTTGCACTAAAATTATGTTTTCCTGGATTAAATATATTCATAGATCAATATTTCCCACAATTATATCTAGTGTGGTTATGTTATTTAATGGCGCTCAGTTATTTTTTAAGAAGTTACAAAATAAGTGACTGAAGTTTCGAATGTCAGTTGCTTAGTGGAAGATAAGATTGATTAAAATTTAGTAAATCAATAATATCTTTAATTAAAATTAAATACAAACATGACTTTAATGGTCGGTCCTTAGCTGTAATTTTTTGTATATTAAGTCTCGAAAAATTTGTGGAAATATTTTTCCCCACCCGAATTTTGGGAAGAACCCTTTTCCCAAAGTTCGGGATCCCACACAGCCCTAATTGTAACATAACTTCGTCCCAGGGAGTTGGGACTCCAGTTTGGAAAAGCACATAAGCTTTAATATTTTAAGCCAATTTACATATTATTATGCTTGTTGAAAAGTTTTTATTGTGATGAAAACTAGATTTATAAACTATGTGTTTAAACAAAACTACATTTGAATAACTAGGGTTATGTGGTATAGAGCACTAGGCTAAATCATGGTTTAAATTAGGAGGGATAGCCAGCACACTTACCTAGGTGATACTGGAGTAGAAATTGTTTAGATATAACACTAAAAAACACATAAACATATTTTTAAGGACAAGCTTTCACTGTCACATACAGCTTCATCAGGTCAGGAGAGTAGAATGATGCTTTTGGTTGAACTGTAAGGTTGACTGTGTGTCAGTTGTGCAGTCAGGTGTGGACAACCTTACAGTTCAACCAACAGCATCAGTCTACTCTCCTGAGCTGATGAAGCTGTCTGTGACAGTGAAAGCTTGTCCATAAAAATATGTTTATGTGTTTTTTAGTGTTATATCTAAACAATTTCTACTCCAGTATCACCTATAAAATTTTAATAACTAGGTAATTTAATTAGAATGGTTTTAGTGGCAAATGCTTAAAGGTGCCTTATTTGTAGTTGAAACATTTATCAGGCCAAATTTTCAATTCTAATTAATAACTAACACCCACACCGGTGGTTCGGTGGCTAAAGGCATCGGATGCTCTTATCTGGTTCACAGTCTATGAAAATTGTATCCTGGCTGAATGCAATGAAGTGACGTTCCTATTCATACTTAATTATGAACCACTGGTAGCTTAGACCCTAAGACATCCAACATTAGCAAATTATGAACCATTAATAGCGTGGCCACTGGAACATCCAACATTATCAAATTATGAACCACTAGTAGAATGGCCCCTGTAACATCCAACATTTAACAGAATCTGAATCACTGGTTTATTTGTCCTTAGGTTATCAAATGTGAAAGAATTCAGAGAATTTCAACTCTACCAGAGAAGTTTTCATCCTTAGCAATCAAGTTGGCATTATTGAAGACAAAATCCTGTTTAGTCTAATTACTACTACTTCATGATAAAGATGCTATTATAGCATTGAAATATTGAATGTGTGTAAATATGTGTCAGTGTTTTTACTTTTATTTGTGCTCTACCATTTTCCTAATATTCTATCATTTTATCTATTACAAATTGTTTTTGCTCAATGCACTTTATTTCACACATAAGATTGTTAAAAAAATATTTCAATAAACAATAATTGGAAATTTATCTTTATTAAGTTCTGTCCTGTGGTTTCTACTGGAGGTGGGTCAAGTTTCAGCTTTCTAGGTCATTTAGAGCATTCTGGAAGGTGTGGAAAAAGACACACACACACACACACACATTAGTAAATTGTATATAGATACTAGATTTTGTAAATAATCAAAACTTTCATCATTTTAAATTGGTATCGATTTTGGCATGATCTTGCCCATTGGTTTTGTTTAATCGTTTTGATACGCATTGTTTTTCAGTGTTTAACTTAGCCATGTTCAATAAAAACTCTAAATTAATTAATGATATTTAAAAAGTTATATGTTAAAAAAACTGCAGGACTACTAAGACATGAGATATCTTATTATATCATATTTTCAGCACTGTTGCGTTGTTTATGTACTTTTTCATATTTAATTTAAAGCCAGTAAGACAAGTAAAACTCATACATTCATGAAGTAGATAGTAATATTTAGATAAAAGAAATAAGTAAAAATTCAAGCACAGAAGTGATAGAGTAGAATATTTTCTCAAGCCCCAAATGACTATCAGAAGTAAAAATAGAGAGGGGAAAAAAAATTGAAGAGGATAAAAGGGATTAATATAAGAAATAAGTAAAAATTCAAGCACAGAAGTGATAGAGTAGAATATTTTCTCAAGCCCCAAATGACTACCTAAAGTGAAAATAGAGAGGAAAAAAAATTGGAGAAGATAGAAGGGATTAATGTCACTCACTCGTAACTCTCTAACATAAAGTTTACTTGGGTGAGTCATTAGTTTGATAATCCTACTTGGGTGAGTCATTAGTTTGATAATCCAACTCGGTCTCTGCCGGGCTGACATTATGTGTTCTGCTACTCAATGTTGTTTATGCAATTAGTTAAGTCAAAACAAGAAAATTCATGAAATAGACATTTCATCTATAATTTTGCAATGATCAATTTGGTCACAATATTAAAATTAACAAGTAGAGATAAGAATAAAAAAAACCCAAATCAATTCTTAATAATGACATTGTGTACTACAAAATGAGATAAAAACAAATTATCGAGCTATAAATAGAAGAGTATTTATATATAATTAAAAAATAAAAATGATATAATTTTACCACTTTTAAATTGCCTGTATATTAAAAACTATTTGTCTTTGACATATCATGAATATTTCATTGTGTACACCCCATATGCTTGTCTAGTTATACTAAATTTCAGCCCCATACAGAAATTACTTTAGTTTAACAATGGCATGGAAAAAGCATAAAATAGAAAGTTTGACTCCTTATAACTCGTGGACTGTAATCATCATCATCAACTGTTTCCAGCTTGTGACCAGGTTTGTTTAGTAGAATGCCTTCATCATTATAATCATATATTTGTTAAAATAGTGCAATAAAATTTTGATGGTTGAATGACCCTGATGAAAGAATAACAAAATATATTAATAAAACTATTATGTTTTGTTTGTTTTGCAGCTGTTGTGACAAAATATATTATAATACATGAAATGATAAATTAAAAATTATTATATTCACATTATCGTTTTATAACTAGCCACCAAAATAAAACATTTTTATTTTGAAAACACCACATGAACACAAGCGCAGACAGTTTGTATGAGGTCATCAACCGTTCTGGCTTCCTTGTTTAGGCTGGTTTACTATCTTGGATTACAAAGTGAACATAGCATTTTAGATAAGGCTGTCAAACTCGATTCTTATTGGCATCAAAAGAATTGAGAATCTATCTTAATATTACAATTCTCACTACTTCGATTCTTAGCTCTCAATAAAACTAGTAACTAAACAAAATGGAAACATATAAAATAGGTAATAATCTAATATCCATCATATTAGTTTTGAAGCCATTTCACTTAAATGCTGGCAAATTGTAAATATACCGTACTGGCCTGAATATAATAAGAGCCTAATATTTTTAGGTGCTATACATGAAAAATAAATGGTCTCGAATATAATACGACCTGATATGACAGTAACAAGAGGTAAAAACTTAACAGCTTTGACATACTTTTTTTTTAAATTAAAAGTAAAGTGAGATTGTCATAATACATTAATCGATGGTAGACAAACAACCGATATATCAGGATTTAGAGAATAGTCCAATATATTCTATATCTTGTTCCCAAAACTTCTTCACTAATTTCTGTCGAGCTAACATGTGTTGGTTCAATTATGGCAAACAACTTGAAATTTTGGTAAAGTGTGAAATGTGTTCTTCTTTCCATTATAAAATCCACAATTTGTTGTATCAATTTCTAATTTATTTGAAGTTTTGGTTTGATTTTCAGTTTGAAAACTTTTAATGTGGATAGTAAATATCTATAAGATTGTAGACTAAAGTTTCAATTGAATGTGTGCTGTAATGGTCGAGTCCAAGTTTCACATTGTGGGGGTAGTAGGGTATCAGCACATTAGATTTTCTATACAATGAAAGTTATTAGATATTAAAAAAAGTTTTTGAATGTTTTTACAAAGGTAGTTTCTTTTATTTGATAAATTTACAGTTTTATTTGCGACAAATATTTTAGGCCTAGGCAAATATATTTTTTATTAATTTTCTTACATTTTAAAAATTAAGTGATGTCTACAATTATTATCTGATATCTACAGTTATTATCTTGTTTGTTTACTTGCTACCAGTATGGTACTTAAGTTTTATTTACGATGTCATTAATTCAAAACAGTGCACTTTCATTTAATGGTCTTATTTGGTGAATTGAATATGAATAGACTTGGTGTTCTCAACAACTGTTTGTTTATAATACTTGTTTTATTTATTTTTATTTAGAAATGTTTGACTCGTTGCGGCTTTAATTGCAGGTGATAATACATGTTTACTATAATGTAATTCCCAATTATTTTATTACTTTGATTATATGATTTAATACTTAGTAAAATTGTTAATTTTTCTTTGTTAAAGTTAAAAAAAAAATTATGACCATGAAAGTTTTTAGTTTTTTGGTATGTTATAAAGTTAAATACCTTATTGTTTTTCATAAGAGGATGGATGCTTGGGAAAAGATTTTTTTTTAATTTTCAAGAATAAAAATCGAGAATCGAAAAATTGACCTTGAACTTAAGAATCAGAACCGAGAAAAAGCGGTATCGTGACATTTCTAGTTTTAGGTGCTCTCGTTTGAAAAGCATTTTTAAGTAAACTGTAGATGGTGCTTTCACAAAAAGAAACATGTTTTAATAATGTAAAAACTGTTAAAAGAAAGAAATCATTAAAAACAAATTGTTTGTTGTGAATGTTTTAAAGTGACAAAAAACTCAACAGCTGGTCTTGCAAATCATTTGATTTGGCGAATGGGTATATAGTAACTTTTACTGACTGTCAGCTTCCCAGTCTCCTACCGTAAATACCCTATAGATCAGCGTGGTCCAACCTTAAATAACTTGCGAGCCATTCTGCATAATGAAGCAAACAGTGAGCCAAAATAAAAAGTAGAACTAATGTTATTAACTAAACAACTAGCCCTCTTAGTTTAAAAATAATAGCTTATAAGATGTACATTCAAGTACTTGTAAAATATAGTAATATTATGACTGTTCCAATATATTATTACTGTTGTTTGGTGGATTTTTCATGTATTTTTTAGGCCATCTGATTATATCAGCATACTGTTTACAAAATAGCTAGTTATAGAACAAACACAAAACCCAATTACCCCAACTATTAATTTATCACTGTGAACAGGGAAGCCCCAATTTCACAAATGATCAATTTTTCAAAATAATGGGAATCAAACTATAGAATCATAGCTCAGTAGGCAGACACACAGTCGATTGAGCAAAGGTGTTGGATAATACCAATATAGTAAGATGACTGAGCTTGTTTTAGTGCCACAAATTTTTTGATAATGTAGGTTGAGGTTACGCCTTTTTCTATTATTTGTTTAAAATCCCATTGAGATTTCGAGGCCAGAAGAAACTTCTTGGACCCCACTGCTTTAGATTTTTGATAAGATGAAACCAGATGCTCTTACTTAGCATGCTATAGTTGAAGTTTTGATCAAAGTTACAAGCACTTTGTGTTTAATTTGATAAATATGTGTAGCCCAATACACCAAAAGCATTATAAATTACAGTTGGCATGTAACTAACCTATGGTTAAGGATGGTTAAAATTTTATTATAGAGCTATATACCTAATATACATTACTATAAAATGAAAATGTATCAATTCTAGTAGAAATTTCACCTCTTTGCTCCTGGGTGGAGAGGCAGAAGGCGGAGAGAGACTCGGAGGACTCTCCTCTCTGCTGACCGCCTTCGCGGGGCGAGGGGGCACCAGGCAAGGGGGCAGAGCATCTGGCAGCTCTATATTGTTCCTGCGTAGCACCACTAGGTGCATGGCTGTGTTGAACTCCTCCAGGGACAGTGCTCCATCCTTGGTCACGTCTGCCAGCTGCCTGCAGGAACAATGAGACAGACCATCATCAGTAAGTAGACAGCATTCACAACCATTAAAATATTAATCAATTTAGAAACATATTTTTTAATCATGTGAGGGAATCACATTATAACTTCGAGAAATTTTAGGGTGGGAAATAAGAATTTCCTGAGAAAACAAGATGGGAAACAAGAAGAAATTAAAACATAATTTTTTCCTTGAGGCCTATATTTATTTTTCCAATTTATAATTGTAGTCTAAGCTTAGCCTTTGTGTTTATTCCTTTTTTTTTAATTTGATAGTTTCAATTAAGTTAAATGTAGTGTCATAAATATATTTTTTATTTGAGTCAGGAAAAGGGACAAAAGCAGTGATTCAGTTGCAGTTATAGGTATGAACAATAAATTTAAGCTATGTATAAACTTGTGAAAAAATCTTTAAAGGGGAAAACTAAGAACACTCAAAGTTTTTAAATTAATTTATTTTAAAAAAATTCCCAAATAAATAAAAACTAAATAATACTTTGTCTAGCAAATATTGGGAAGGTTTTTGTTGTAATGTAAACTAAAAAACCTAGGACCTAGTGCTACTATTATAATTGTGTATTTTTAATAAAGTATTTTTGGTATAATATAGATAAATTCAAAGGAAAGATTTTAAAATTGACCAAAAGGTTCTAGTAAAAAAACTAATGGCATGAATTTTAATAAACACTTACACAGTATAACATCACAATATTCCAAATAATTTGAATGGATAAAAATGAGCCACAGTATTGTCCATAAGAATAACAAAGACATTTTAAGGGTGGAGGGAAAAGGAGAGTCACATTCTCCACATTCTCCAGTATAATAACTTTTATATCTCAAGAACCCCAGCCAATACTTTTTTCTTTTTAAATTAATTTAAATACAACAAATGCCTCTTTTAACCATATCAAGTGTATTAAGGAGGTCTTCTGATTGCCTGGCAGATGGCGCTAACTAATTTGAGTTAAAATTAGACTCACCCCGTTTTCCCCCTGTACCTGTCATTTCTCAACTGCGCCAGTATACCTGGTTACCATTTACATTTTAAGAATCCAATAGTCAAAGCTATTTAATTTGTTTTAGTTTTGTTTTACTCGCATATAGATATCATATTCTGAAAATTGAAAAAGGACACCCGGAGACAGGAATCAAACCTGGAACCTTTGGCTTAGTATGCCAATGCTCTAACCAATGAGTTATCCAGGAATCGTCAGGTGCTCAGGGTCAGTCTTCACTCATATTTTAAGGCAGAGTATATGATAGACATGCGGAAATCGTCGGCAACAAATGTGTGACTTATTAATATCACGAGTTATCAGATAACGGAGCCACATTCGACTCGGTAGTTGGCTTATTTCTGCCACTTGTACAATTATTGCAATGTAACTAATTGCAAAATAATGTTTGTAAGTTTTTTACAGAGAAATATACTGTCAGTCATTCAACTCTGTTTAATTTCCTTTTATCACAGGATAAAAGCCATATCAGTTAATTCCATACTGTTTGTGTTTGAATGATTATTACTAAAATAATTATAATAATTGTACAATTGGCAGCAATAAGCTAGCCACTGAGTCGAATGTGGCTCCGTTATCTGATAGCTCGTGATCTTAATAAGTCACACATTTGTTGCCGACGATTTCCGCATGTCTATCATATACTCTGCCTTAAAATATGAGTGAAGAATGACCCTGGGCGCGGGACGATTCCTGGATAACTCATTGGTTATAGCAATGGCGTACTAAGCCAAAGGTCCCGGGTTCGATTCCCATGCCCGGGTGTCATTTTTCAATTTTCAGAATACGATATCTAGATGTGAGGAAATCCTCACTAAAACAAATATAATATCTTTGGCTAGTGGGTTCTTAAAATATGTGATCCCTTACGATTATAATAATTGTACAAAAAGCAGCAATAAGCCAACTACCAAATCAAAAGGTGGCTGCGTTATATGATAGCTTGTGAGCTTAATAAATCACACATTTGTAGCCAACAATTTTCGCAATTTTCAGAATATTTTACATTTTAGTTACTAAAGCTCTTACTTAGTTTATCTAACAATAAATATTTACGATACAAAATATTACAAAATACAATACAAATTATTATTTGGATTATTATATACGATACAAAATATTACAAAATACGATACAAATTATTATTTTGAATGGATGCCATTCCAAATAATGATTTAAATTGATGAAAATAAGTGTGAAGGTGTATTTTATGCATATTTTGTATTTGAAAGCCATTTTTATCATTATGTTGAGCTTGAATATGTTTCCCTGCCTTAAATCTATCCAGGGATAGATATTCCCCTCAATCAAATGTAGTGTGTCTATGTTATTTACTGGCACTTAGTTGTGATATAAGTAGCTAGTTATAAAAATAAAAGCAACTGAAGTTACACGTATCAATCTATTTAACGAAAGACAGAGTTAGTTTAAATTTAATCAATTAAATTTTTTAATGGAGATTAAATACAAGTGTGACATTGATAAGACGGTCCTTAATTGTAAATTTTGATATTTTTTCCCAAAAAATTCCAGAAAATATTTTTTCCTGCTCAAGTTTCCCAAATTTTTCCTCGAAGCTCGTTAACCTGCACAGACCTAATATTTTTTATCTTGATCAGCTAAAGTGGGATTCCTACATGAAGTGTGCAACTTTAACTGTGTCTTCATAATTTCCGGTTTATTAAAATCGTATCTAATGTAGGATCCACCATAATAAGCCTTAACTAAATGGATAAAATGGGTAACATTTCTGAAAACAGTATACTTTAGCTTCGGGTTTTGCAAGTTTATGATCAAGAGTCCATTATTATTATTAAATAATAATAATAATGTGTAAAGTATCAGAAAAAGTTTGATCATGTGGCCTTTTTCAATTCCTGGTTTTAAAGTGTTGAAAATGTTATGAATTAATTAATGATATTTGCAGCTAATGATTGTCAAGCTCCATATTAATGAGTCCAGGAAATGATATCAGCAAGGAAGTGTAAGAAAGATGTAATGTACTATTAAATGTTTATCAGAAATAAATTAGTAACTTAACCATATATTAAACTGTGTTGTACCTTAAAATAAATTAAAATTAAAATTAAAATAAATCTTATTTAAATTTTAATAAAAATATGAGTAAAACCATTATACAAATAAAATTATAACAGGTGTTTGGTTCCCTATTTTAGTTAAACATTATAGCTATAATTTTTTATTTAATTTGTGAAGACCTGCTACTGAGATTCAAACCAAATTATCCATGGTACTTCAAGTATCACAGCACCTAAATCACTCTCCTGATCAAAAGCTAGTGGATACAAAATACTGTGCCTGCAAGTAGTTCCCTCACCATATTTTGCGCAACTGCTGCACAGGGAGGCGAGACTTTTCAAAGAAAGTGCGAGCGACAGATCCTGCCACCAGTCCACGAGGGTCAGGCTGTAGGGAGCGGAACTGAGTTGAGTAGTATTCTCTCTGCTCGTCAGTAATGGTCCACACATCGCCCGGGTCCTCGTCACTGCTGTGGCGGTCTGACGACTCCTCCTCTGTGCCTAGAAGCTGGCGCTGCTCCTCGCATACTATCGACAAACAAGTTAAAGATACAAAACCTTACCAGCAAGAATTATACACATTTATCATTAAGAATAGCTTAAACATAAGGTCTGGCAATCTTGAATACTACATATGTAGTGGTGTGCAAAGCTTCAAAATTTTGACTTGGCTTGGAAACAATTTTCAGCTTCGAATTTGCCTTGAAAATAATCCAGGTGTGACAATTATGAATCTTTGCTAATAATGATCAATTATTGCCATTCTGAGCTGTTATTTACAGTACAAGACGTTAACCATTTGGAAAAAATCTGAAGTAATTGAACTGTAGGTTGTCAACTTGATTTATCAGAATTAAACTAAATATTTGAACCGATTGTGCAATAAAAACATTTTCTAAGTAATTTAATCAAGTGCATTAAGTTGTATAAATGGCCAAAATATAATATTCTTTCAAACATAAAACAAAAAATATTCAAGATTTGATTCAGCTTCAAGAATATTTCATATATTCAATTCAAGTTAGCTTCGAAATGAAAAAGGGGATACGGGTATGCAAATTATGATTTTTTTACCATTCACATTTTTGAATTTGAATAGGTAATCAAATCTAAGTATAACTATGTATTATTTACTGGTGTGCGTATTTTAATTATGGTTGTCATAATTTGTTATTTATAAAAAATATATCAAAATTATTAATAAAAAAGATCTCTTTCTGTGTTTTTTTTAAAACAATTTTGACTAAAGTTTAAAAATAGCAACTTAGATTTTTTTAATATATTCAAATATAGAAAATTTTGAAATAGTTTGTTGTTAAAGCTAACAAAAAGACACATAAAATACATATAAACAATATTAATTGATTGGTATCCGTCCTGGACCCGAGCAAGACCAAGCAGAGAGGGAGCAGCATGAGGGAAGTAAGGAATGGCTTCATTCTACATTGGTTGGGGAATGATGGAGAAACGGAGAGATCTTCACAGATAGAGAAGGACTGCGGGTAAAGGTAATTGGGACAAATGACAGATTAATAAAGATAACAATCACTGAGAGAGGAAAAAAGGTGGAGGTGATACAAGTGTATGCCCCACAAGCGGGGTGCCCAGCAGAAGAAAGGGACCAGTTTGAATAAAATCTTGAAGGGCATATGGGAAAGGAATGTTGGATAGTAATGGGGGATCTAAATGCAAAAGTAGGAAAAGAGAGGATGGTTTGAGGAGGTGTTAGGGAAATAAGGATGAGGAGAGAGGAATGAGGTGGGTAGAAGGCTGTTAGAGCTATGTGCAAGAAATAAAATGAAAATAGTAGAAGAAGTAAGACTGAGATGGTATGGGTATGTATTGAGGTTGGAAAAAGAGAGGATGCCAAAGAAAATGTTTGAAATAATGTATGTAGGAAAAAGACCGCAAGGGATTCCAAGAAAGAGATGAGAGGAGCAAATAACAAAAAGTGTGCAAGTGAAAGAAGAAGAATGGAAGCAATTAAAGGAGGAAGAGTGGTGAAAGGATAGCGGAAGATGGAGGTATTTTACTAAAATGACCCGACCAAAGGCTGGAAACGTTTTAAGAAAATGAATTCTATATAAATTTTTTTAAAGATTGCAATTAGTAGTTAATTATCAAGATCAAGTTATGCTGATAATGTGAATCAAAATAAATATAAAGAGCATAGCAAACAAATGATTAACACTAACATATTTGAATACAAACATATTATGAAACAATAGTAATACCAAAAATGTTAGAATAGACTTATTAATAATAAGACAGAAACACTGTACAATAACATAATATATGAAGTGAGAGTAGATTTAGAACTACTAGACTGTGCATACCTGAATAATTTAACTAGTGAAAGCAGCCAGCCATATATAGAAATTATTATTTTTGATGCACAGTCTAAGAGGATTAAGTAAATTGCACTAACAGAAAATAAACAATCAATATAGGGTTACTAGCTGAAAGCTCATGATAATTTCTTGACACAGGATATTTTTACTTGGTTTTATAAAATACAAATACAATAAAGTACAATAAATAAGCCTATTTAAATAACAGAAATAAATAAGGATCACTTCAAATAATCATTGCATTATAATATAAAAATGTGTGGTGAGATTGGATGAACCAATGTGTGGTGAGATTGAATGAACCAATATGCTTTCTGTTTTTAGGTAGAGTATTCAAAAATGCGCAAATAATTCAAAATTTCATAATTTAATATACAAAGTTTGAAAAGAAATAATTTGGAAATTACTATTCAAAATTACTTGAATTTTTTAATATTCGCACAACCCTAATACTACAGTGAAATAGTACTTTGTAAATATTAACTGTAAGTACAGTTTGAAAATAAAAACAATAGTTAATTACATGCAACATCATTTATATTGGTCTGTAAGTTGATAAGCACCAATATCAAACAATGGAAGTACGGTAGTGTCAAAAGTAAAATAGATTAATAAAAACAGTATAATTTAGCATTTATTTTGATGTTGATGGTTGATATCTGCAATATTTTTAGTAAATATTTAACTTCCGAGGTGATATTCTCAACAAAAACAAATTTTAAAACCCAAAAATAAACTCTTTGCAGGTCTAAGCATGTTTCACATAAAGTAGCTGTTCACATAAATTGTTTGGTCGACCAGTGTTCTGGTATTCGCTAAACTCTTGTTAATACATATTGTAAAGTGTAATTTGTACATTTATTTATTGTGTATTAGAAATTAAAATAGAGTGAGAATTTTAATGAAAATAGATTTTAACCAACCCAAATTAAGATTTATTATTAAAGTTAATTACCATTTTGTCTACTCATTTGTTTAGTAAAGAAAAAAATTCATAGTGAACTTAACAAAAATCTAGGCCTATTGATAGAATGCTTTCCAAAATGTATAGTTCTGCAACTACATTTTTAAAGTGGAACTTTTGCAATCTATCTCCCTTTAATGGTCATAAAGGACATCGGAGTGTTGTTTAATTTAAAAACGAAAAATATAACTTTTAATTCTTAAATAATTATTGATATAACTCTATAAGGAAAACCTCTTTTCGCTTTATGAGGTAATTGTATTATATTTGGAAGAAGGTACAGGAAAGGTGGATAGAAACATATAAAAGGGGGACAAACACAATATGGCCCTTACAATGAAAAGAAGGACACAGTTCACACTTTACACTGCTGCCAATGGACAAAGAGGTAATGGATGTCTCTTAAAGAGAATTGATCGTCACCACCCAATCCCCCGACCCAGGTTTCATTCTATCGGATTGGTTTTCTCTTTTAGGAAGTTGCGTTGCGCGTTTCACACTCCTCCCTGATGAGTTCCGATAGAATGAAACCTGGGTCGGGGGATTGGGCGGTGACGATCAATTTTCTTTAAGAGACATCCATTACCTCTTTGTCCATTGGCAGCAGTGTAAAGTGTGAACTGTGTTCTTCTTTTCATTGTAAAGGCCATATTGTGTTTGTCCCCCTTTTATATGTTTCTATCCACCTTTCCTGTACCTTCTTCCAAATATAATTTAATAATTATTGAAAATAAGTTTAGAGAAACTTATCCATTTCTCACAATGAGAAGTATGCAAAGGTTGTGCTTGTATCTGGTTTATGTTGATGGGTTCACGACCCACCAGTGTTTTGAGTTTGGGAACCACTACCTTAACCCCTTGAGTCGCTTATGCACAAGCAGCCAGGTTGCGGGAGTTCTGCTGTTGCAAACAACAGAGTGAATGGAGGATTGTGGCACGATGCACACTTGGCCACAGTGGTCAGTGAGAATGTGAGTGGTACACACAGAATGCAATGGGTGGGCGCACACCAGCAGTCAACTACATAGCTGCCAGTACAATCCGTTCAATCACTCAATGGAACTCACTTGTTGAGGAGATATTACATAGCCGCTACTTGCTTTGTGTTCATTGCAAGAGCGACTGTAAACATTCAGTTGGCAGCAACTGCCTAAGATCATCATCTGGTTGCATATTATTCTGGCCGTGGCTGCCATGACTTGGCCGCTAGTTCATGAGAAACTATAATCGAGAGCTATTTTGACTTATTTTGAATATATTTCTGCAAAAATTTAATAATTAATTATTTCTTTAATATCTTCAAAAGAGCAGAAATAATGTATTAGAGTACTCAATTAATTTACTTGTAAAGCTTATTGTTTCATACTATACTAATTTACAACTATATACTAATATATTTTTCATTATCCTATAAGTTATTCTAATGTGAACCAATCAGCTCTCGTTCGACTCCAATTCACCACAGCTTAGATTTTTTTTTAAATATGATTTTGACTTCTATCATCATCATCATCATCATCATCATCATCATCATCATCATCATCATCATCATCATCATCATCATCATCATCAATAATTTCACTTTCACCTTCCTCAGGTTCAATTAGAATACTTTCAATGTTTCTGATTTTTTTAAACTTTTGGATTGTTATTATTTTGAACACCAATGATAAAGGCCGTGATGAACATAAGTATAATTATTTACAAGCCATGGTTTAAGTTGAAACAAGTTTGCTTTTTATATAATATTTAAAGGTAAACAATAGTTCAAAATGTTACCAACAATTGGGGGTTAATGTTAAAGAAAGTTTAAAGCTTGAAAGTGGTTTGAAATAGTTTGATGCTTAAAAGTGGTTTAGGGAAACTACAAAAAGATTTCTTGACGCTTAGTGAGGTTCACACAGTTAAAGGGATAGGAGATTAAATGTTAAGATGAAGCACCATGTTACTTGTGCGCAGCCCGGGAGTGTATATTGATAATGGGACAGTGTAAAAACCAATAAGGGGTAAGCCATCCTATAGCTTACAGGCTTTCACTAGCACAGGTAAAAGATAACTTTTGTATCTCTACTTTAAAACATTACAATCACTATTAGAAAGATAAAATGTGATACAACACAGCTAATGAACTTACCAAGTCCATGCCAATGTGTCCCGGCTGCCCAGTTCCTCTCCTGAACGCTATTAGTGGGTGTGGGGGAGTCACTGGCAGTGCTCGAAGCTTCAGGAGACCCCCCTGCCATCTTTCCCACCACTGGGGGTGAGGGGCATAGCCCCCCATTGGGGCGGAGGGCCACTTCCACGTGGGACTCCACCTCGTGCTCCTCGCAGCCACCCTTGCCCTGTACAAGAAATAGGTGGTTGCATTGTCATTGTTTGAAAATAGTTTGGATCAAAAGTTCAAGATTAAGAACATAGATATTGATTTGGTTTGTTTAACTGCTATTTAAAACAACAAGTTTGGTTTCTTGGTCCGGTTATAATTATTACCATACTGTATGAGTGGAGTGTATATGAAGATGCCAAGATTTTAGGAAGAGGAATTTTAATGCTGAGTAACTTGAGATAAGCCTTTCTTTAAATAATACCAGAAGGCCACACTGATGAGACAACAAGATCCAAACATAAAATATGACATATAAGGAAAATATGTCATTTATGAAGAGACAGGAGAAAGAACCCAAGAATTAAAGATGAACATACCAATGGAACAGAGTCGGAGTCACTAAGCTGTATCAGGTCAGGACTGCCAACTCTAGTGTCGTTTCCTCGATCTGAAATACCAACACTATATTAACTGTTCTACAGTTCAGCAAACATATATTTTTGAGATGGAAGGATACGAAATATTTATGTTCCAGGTAGGCTTAATGCATACTGGAATTACTGAAATGTTGACATTTTCTGGCAAATTGAAAGTTACTGTAAAAAGTTCCATTTTCATCCACCCAGCAAAATGTTTACTCAATTTGACAAGTGAAGTAAATTTAAACCACTTTTTTAGAGTGACAAAATATCATTTTCTAGGTATACAAGTATAGCCTAAGGTTGTTTTTAACAAATATGTCATCTGTCAGAACATTCTAAACTTGCAATGAATGGATTATATTAGTTAATAGCTAGGGCAAACATTTTTCTTTTACATTTAACAATGAAATTTTTAGTGGCCTAACTAATAAGAGGAACATAGTAAGGGTGTTAATTAAAAGAAACAGCACTCGTAGGAAAGATTATTGGCCCCCACATAAAAATTATTTTCATTGCACAGTGCAGTTATGATTAAACCATTTATACAACTATGTTTAGTAATATATTTTGAAAATTTTCTAATTTCCAATTTTTGGGGGAATACTTTATAAGGCTTTGATGGAACTCAGATGTGCACTAGAAGCCTTAATGGCTCAGTGAAATCCCACCTATCTCGGAGGTGCGGCTGACAAAGCGAGGGAGAGGTATGTCTAAGACAAGTTGAAGCAGGTCCAGCTGTAGTGGCAACCCTGCTTGGGCTGCCGCAACCAGCTTCAGGGCGAGATAGAACTGTCGACGGCCAAGATGTGTCGTTCTTCCCCCACAGCACTGCTCAATGATCTGGAAACAATGTCACCCTGATTGTAATAGCTAGGCCTAACAGTTTATATGTAACTCACCACTATATTTGACAATAAGCCTTTTATTTTTATTTATTTTTATTTTTTATGCAATTAACAAATATGAGACATTTTTTTCTTTTACCTTTTCTCAGGTGTGACATGAGCTAACCTCATACGTGGCAGGCTTCTCTGAATGCTAAAGTACTTACTCTCTAATCTGATATGCGCAGGATTTTATAAGTTAATTATCAACGCACCCATCCAGCAGGGTTTCTTTACAATTAAATAATAAACTTCAAATTTAATTAAAATCCCCCTTTAACTCCTCAATACATTAATATTCAAGCATTAAGCCTCAATCATACAATAGTTTGCAATTTCTTAGGATACTATAGACAATGGGGAAAGTAAGCTTTGTGTGAATGTCAAAAACATGTTTTTTAATGGAAATGCAGTATTATTTACAAATACAACAAGAATATTAGCATGATAATATTAAGGTTAAATGGTTGAAAGCTTCTTTAATGCATTTTAATGAAATTGCATTAAGTAAATTCTGACACACAACAATAAGCCAGGTAAAGTCCCAAGTTGGCATCAAAGGTATTTAAATGTACAATAGTCAATATAATTATAGTTAGGCCTATTAATTAATCCAAAATAATATTCCATGCTTAAGTAGAATAAAAGAAAAGGTTTGATTAAGATGGAATGGATAATATTGTTAAAATAAAATATATGTTTTTAGAATAATTTTAATGAGTAAATAATGAATGGCATAGGATCAAGATAATATTATTATTAGCACCGCGTCTTACTACTCGTTCGGGTTGTACGCACTTACGCTAATGTGTAATGGTAGGTAGTGGTGATTGTGAGATGAAATGGAGGACCTACAGTTTAACGTGGAATCCGAACCACGATGGAGGCCCGGCATTCCCCACATTCACAAGTTGTGATTAATACACATCTTGTCAAATGTGAAGGAAGGGTTTCGCAATCAAATAAATATGTGCCAGGACCGAGGATTGAACCCCGGACCCCAGCTCAGAAGCCCGACACCTTGCCCCTGGACCACCAGGTCACCCTTCAAGATAATAAAACAAGCTGACTCATGTAGTCTAGGAGCAAGAATTAAGTTTGTGTAATCATGAATATAATTAGTTAGTAATTTAGTGCACAAGTTAGGCTAGTTAATTAACGAGAAAAAAATAATATTAATATTGGTACTACCATCTTCTTGTCGTATCGACGATTCCGAATAGTAATGCATTTTAGTCATGTAACATGGGTAAGCCTAATAAATAAATTCGTGTTTCTTAGTCACATTAGTATTAGGCCTACTATAGCCTACACATTTTTAATAATATAAAAACAGTACAAGATGACATGATAAAGAAAAAAAACAAATTTAATTGGGTTTTACAATAAAGCCAAGGCTCCAAGTTAAAATATGAACAACTGTGGGGGGAGGGGGGGGGGAGGAATTAAACTTATACAGTTAAGGTCAACGGTATTTAATCATGATATCGATTGTGAGATAAAAGATCCCTCACCATGTTTAAAAGAATACCATAATTTTATATACAGTACGGCGCAGCTTTTAAAACTAAGTCAATTAAAAAAAAAGAAATTATATATTTAAAAAAACATGCCCTACCTGCTGAACAGTTTCTAGAGATAGGTTAGCAGATCGGAACAACTCTGACGCTTTGGTGAGTGGTATTTTACCTACGTTACCAATGTCACAACCTAGGAAAAGGTATTCATAATATTTCTGTTCTAACTCTGTGAATTGAATTCCATCCATAACCGTGGAGCATACAACATTTATTAGTTGACACAACACATTGGGTTAATTTTTTAGTAGAAACAAAACACATGACCACATGCTTAGTATTTAAACTTTTTATCATACTAGCTGTCATCAATACAAAACATATTATTTATTTCAGTGGACCAGTATGCTCCAATATTAACTTTACATTACAGCACTTTTCCATAATAAGATCTTTCCATTTTACCATAGTTTAACCAACATAATAATAATTATTTATTTACGATTTAACAAAAATCCCGTAAGTAAAAAAAGATAGATTAATAAATAAATTTTTCCTTTCATTGCTTTTATTTGAAGTCTTCAACCTTTAGTATATCTTTCGCGTTTACAAATCACCATCTATTTACACAAATATTGAAATCAACATTTAGTACAGCCATAGTAGATAGTACATACTATAATTTAAATGAAAGCTGGTTCTAACTTACACATAATCTAGAAAATCGAAAGAAGTTCGGTTGTGAATTTGTATGCCAAAATTAAAGATTGCAGAACATAAAGCTATTGTAAGAATACATTGTCAGATACGGTTGTTCTTATTGCGATCCCCTAGAATCCATGCAAGTTTGTGTTTAAATATTTGACAGATTTGGTTTTGATATAAAAAAATTTCTTACGCTAAGCTAAGTTCTGAAAAATAGTTTTTCCTCACCGCATATTGCTATCCATCATTAATAATTAATCCTTAGAATTGGGTGGAAATGAGAAAGGTATAATTCAGAGGAACTTGACCTTAATTTGCGTGGAGGAAGAAGGATAAATATTTTATGAAATATCATCCTCATTACAGCCGCGTGGAATTTGACCCCCCCCCCCTCCCCTCTTCCCCTTCCGCCACTCCACAACTTTCCTATCACCGACAACGCAGACTAGATGAGCTTGACATTTAGTCCACTTGCTCACCTATGCAGCTAAACTAAAATTTTAAACACCATCATTATTAGTGAGGTTTAAAAACGTGGTAATATGCATCACCAATACAAAAAAAATTACTAAATTTTATCTAATTTAAGAAAATGAAAAGAATAGGGCAACTAAGGTACTTGAGAAGGAATGGCTGTGTGAGGGTGAGGGAAAACCGTGAATGCACAGCAGTGTGAGAAGTTAAATGATCAAAGATAATAGCCAAATACCCTTTCATACTACTAATGTTTAGTGGAAGAATATCTGTCCATTATATAAACACATATATAGTCACATCACTTCCTTAGCGTCTGCCATGAGTGTCTTTGAAGGATTCTCACAGTACTTTGAGTTTCTCAATTCTAAAATAGCAGTTTTGAAATGTGTTATATATTCATTAACTTTAAACACATTAATTTCTCGAGATTGCATTTGGTTGTAAATCATTTCAACATGAGGCATAATCTGATGAAAAAAAGCTCTATCCAAAACGTAAAATTATCATCATTCAGGTATTTTAAAGCTCCTGTTGCTTCTGCAATGGTTTGATCTGCATTTGATGTTTACTGAATTTCAGTAAGGCAGATTTTTAAAGATTGCAAATTTTCACGAACTCTGTTTATGGTCCGTATGTTGAAATTCCACCTTGTGGAAGATGGACGTGGAATGCTAACGTCCATATGTTTTTTGAGAATGGACACACGTTGTGGTTATCTTGAGAAGAATGTCGGAATAGCCAGAATGTTAGAGAAAAAATATTCTGGCGTTTCGTGTAATACTTGCTTCATTTCTCATTATTAAATTAAGTTGATGTGCATAACAGTGAATGAAATGTGCATTACTATAAACTGCTTTTATTTTGCTTTTCATGACATTCGCACCATCAAATGTTTGAGCTATCAGTTTTTGTCCATTTCCTTAAAGGAGTATGTCCAATGGTTCTAAAATACGTTTTGATATGCCATCTGCAGTTTGATTTTCTGGAATAAAGAATCCCCAAAAACGCTCAAATATTTCTCCATTCAATACGTACCGTAGAACAAGGACCATTTGAGTGTGTTCCGAAATATATGTAGTGTCATCAGCCATGACAGCTACAAAGGAAGCTTTTCTAATTTCCATCCATATCTCCTCATGGTATATTTGTAGCAGGCAGTCAAGTATCTCATTCTGAATGGTCTTAAAACACCTTTGAAGACTGCACTGGTTTCTAAGTGATTCTTCAAATCTGAATCTAATTTGGATGCAAAATTTACTAATCCTCTAAATACCCCTGTATTTACTGAATCGCCTTTTTCATCATGTCCACGTAAGGGAGTTTCAAAGTTTCCACAAAAGTAAATGCGGTATATTATTTTGGACAAAATTTCACGGTTCTTTTTAAATTTTATATTATTCTCATTGATTGAAAGTCTGTATAACTTACTAAGTTTCTCCTTAATATTTACGGCTCCTAAAAGTGACAGTGAAACAACATTATCAACGTGCTTCTTTGACTTCTCAGTTTTTTCTTTCATTTTGTTTATATTTCTAAAACCATCTTTTGTCGACGGTACATCACCTCCAAACACGGGAAGCAAAACAGTGCGTTTTTTACTTCACAGCCGCAAAGCCAACTTTTCCATTGGTACTATTCAGAATTAAAGCTACGAATATATTTCTTGTAGTTGCTTTTGCCTGGCAGAGATATTAGAATATCAGGTGTTGAACGACATTTTTTCTTAACTATAACTTTCTCATGGAGAGATAGCTGTGAAAATTTAAGTTTTTGGAGTTCACTTACAGTCACAGCACTTATTTCTTAGGGATGCAAGGCCATAGTTAAAGTTTTCTGTTAAATAAAAGAACAAAAAAAAAGAATCAAGTAGAATAGCTGGAAGCAGAATAATAATCTACAATAATTCTACACTCTTGTGCCCTTTATCACATCCAAGAATATGGTACACGGTTTTTAAGCACAGCACACGCTGAATAAAAGAAAATTTCCTTCCACCATCACGCCAGAGCCGGTACTACGAGAGCAACAGTGCTCTTTCTACCTGGCAGTCCCGCCTTCCTCCCCACCCCCGTCCTATGTGCGCATGCGCACAACACTCAAACACCACGTCGCTGGCACTGTGAGGCACACAGTTCTATACAAAGATGTTTGTATCTTTTTCATAAACTGGGGGATGGCTACTGAAGTATTGACATTAAGCTTTAAGGAATACATATTGTACTACTTAAATAAGTAAAGAATTAAAAGAAAAAGGATTCATTATATTAAATTTTATCGATAATATAAAGTGGAAATAGGGGTGCTGCAGTTCCGCAGTGCCTATACACGAGCCACCACTCTTCTGTAGTGTATTCTTTAAACCGTTTTCACACAACATTTTTTTAAACTCAAGAGAATAACTTGAGATACCTTGTACAGCTTGTCCTTTTACATAGTCCCAAACGATTTCTATTGGATTAAGATCAGTGTGATAAAATGGCAGATTCGAGATGTCGTGCTGTTTATCTTTTATTATCTCATCAATTTTGTATTTTCTCTCACAAGGAACTCTTCTGACGAGTTCAATTAAATTCTGGTTTTCTCATTTCTTCAGTGAACGGTATGTTATTCTCTCTTAGCCACATTTTAATGCTATCTTTTAAAAATGCACTTGTTGGTTTCTTGTTCACCTGCACAAAATAACTAACAATGTCCATTATTATAAACTTCTGGGGCGAACGTTAAGTAACAGCTTCTTACTGAAATTAGTGAAGTTCATGTCATCTCGGTAGTCTCTTGTTTTTTTGTTTTGATTTGAAAATGAGAAGGGAGTTGGGAACAAAACCCCTTTCCTCTTCAGCATGTGCAAAAATTAATAGATTTCCTTTTCCAATAGGCATCGTAGCACCTGGATCAAATTCGGATTGTCAGCATGTTTTTACATTATGACACGAATTAACATAGGTTTCATCAACATACAAGTTCCTTCTACTACTTCTCAGTTCAAGAATTTCACGTAATTACCCAGCTCTTCATGCCGCTATTTCAGGGAGTTCGATCAAATATTTTCTTTTTGATTGACATTTTTTTCCAATTAAATTCCAAGCTTTTGATTGTTTTTCGTAAATACTCTCTGTTGCAATCTATTATATCACCACTTTTAAAGGCTGATTGCTGTTTCTTAAGTGTCAGCAGAGTTTTTCTTACGACATAAAATTCGTGGTCTTTTCTACGAATTGATGCTTTCGGGAAATCATCTATAAACATTCTTTTACTACGTATCTTACATTTTTCTTTCGGGGTGGAAAAGGCCGTGTCCTTTATAAACAAGGGAATATTTACCCTCCCTTAAAATTGTTTTACTCTACTTGAAGACACGTCTGTGTCTTCCCTCGTACATTCAACTACATTATATTTTCACCTACACTGTTCTTTTCTGGTTTTTCAAGTGATCAGATACGTTATATACAATTTCTCTGGCTTGTCCTCTCAAAGGACGTCCAGAAACACTTTTTGAAGATGATGCTGCAATTATATAGGTTCTTGTTAAGTGTACTATATGAACTACACTGTCTAAGTACACCGGAGTTATAAAATATACACACAAATTATTTAAAGTTTCAACAATAATATCTCATTAAAACACACAATTTGTAACAGCTTATTTTGTTTAGATAGTGAAACATGTGCTTCCGGACAGTCACTGTGAAGCATGCAAGCGCTGACCATAGATTGATTCTAGCCCTGCGCGGTAGAAGAATACGGGTTTGCGCAGGTTGTTTGATATATGAGGCCGCTAATAGTATTCTCTGCCATTCACTCAGGTGTAAAATATTTACCTTTAGATCAATCGACCACAGATAGGTGTCGATAAATATCACCTGCTTCGGTGGCCCCACGGTCTAAGGCATCATGCTCGTGTTAGATTTTACTGCCGATGACAGGAACATTGGGGTTTTAATCCCGGTTGGGCGTACTAGAATTAATAGTGGTTTTACACTCTCCCTCCACGCAAATGCGAGTAAAAGTCCTCTAAATTCAACCCTCCTTATCCCTAACTCATACGTGAACTTTTGTCATATTGGCTACTTTACATCTTGTATTTCTTCTAGAAGTATCAAGATTTATATATATTTTGTCCAGGGAAATTTTCAAGTTTCTTGACAGTTGACAGGTTTCTAAAAACAATCCCGTAGTCATACACTGCAAATATTCTATATCACCAAAAAAAGTAAAGTTGGTTTTCATTACTTATCAAAGCTGCAAACCTATTTTAGTAGGTGCATTACTATGGAACTGTGTTTATGGAAACTTTTTAACGGTCAGAAAAAAAACCACGCCTCCATGAACCAGCCATATGTGAAATGAAGTGTATCAATGTATAAAAATAATATTCATAAAAAGAATGTTCTTCCTATTTATTCCTACTATATTTGCGACTTGGTCCACTGTTCTGCGCAGTATCGTAGTGAGATAAACTGCCTAGTTAGGTGGAAGTGGTAAGGTTTCCTTCCTCAAAGCTTCATGCTACTCGAATCAGTACTGCGGTGACTCGACACTGGAGCGGTAGTGTATTTTGTGACGCGCTGTGTCAGACGCTGTTGCCTCCCCTCGTGCGCTATATTATCCCGGAAGGGTACATAGATAGACATTCAGGACATTAGCAGGTCAGTAGTCTGATGACATATTTTGTCGCTTTGTAATAATAAGTATAAGTATATTAAGCACCACGTCTTACTACCTGTTCAAGACTTACACGCCTACGTTCTTATTACACTAATAGGCTAGGGATTAGAAAGGCTTAATTTAGAGGAAATGCACTCGAATTTGCGTGGAGGTAGAGCTTGAAAACCATTTATGGCAAATACCCCTCAGTGCACTAGACCGGTATCAAACCCTAACCTCTCCGTCTTTGGTCATCTAGTCCAACACAAGATTAGCACGTTAGACCATGCAGCCAACGGATCGGGTAATAAATTATTATTATTATTATTATCACTGCGTCTTACTACCCGTTCGGGTTATACGCACTTACGCTAATGTGTAATGGTAGGGTGATTGTGAGATGAAATGGAGGAGCTACAGTTTAACGTGGAATCCGAACCACGGTGGAGGCCTGGCATTCCCCACATTCACAAGTAGTGATTAATACACGTCTTGTCAGAGGTGAAGGAAGGGTTTGGTAATCAGATAAATCTGCCGGGACCGAGGATTGAACCCCGGACCCCCTAGCACAGAAGTCTGTCAGGTAGTAAAATATATTCGTGTACATGGAAGATACAGAAGACATTCTGTTTTTAAATTTAATTTATAATTCTTCGGGACTATGCAATGGTATTTATAGGCAAGTTTTGAAAGGTAAATTTCATATACTTTTATTTTATCACCACGTCTTACTACCCATTCAAGCTATACGCTTATTTACTAATTACGTCAAATGGTTAAGGATGAGGAAGGTTGAATTTAGAGTAAGTATACCCGCATTTGCGGGGAGAGTGAGAAACCATTTAGGGAAAATCCCCTTCAGTACTCCCGACCGGTATAGAACCACAATCTCCCCGTCATCGGCAGTTTATTGCGATTTGCGAGAGTAGCGCCTTAGACCATACGCCCACCAAAATGGGTGTCTACATAAGTACATTTTATTAAAAATCTAATCTATGACGGATTTTAAAATCCACTATTGTACGTGAATTACAATTAAATAATAATAAAAAAATTCCACCACATCTTACTACCTATTGGGATTTATTTAATCGCTAATGTGTAAGTGATGAAGAAGGTAGAATTGAGAGGAAGTATACCCTCATTTGCGTGAAGGTTGAGTGTAAAAACTATTTAGCGAGATACAACCTTATTACACCTGATTGGGTTTCGAACCTGTATCTCACCATCACTGGCAATTCAGCCTAATGCAAGAGTGGTGCGTTATAAAGGCCCTGCGGCAACTGATACGGGTTTGTCTTTGTTAAATTACTTAGAAAAAGACTACCACCCTTTTTTCAAAATGGGCTTAAAAACAACAGTCAAATATCTAGCTAGGAAATTATATTTTAGTTATTTTGTTGTTTAAGTTGAAGTGTCATCTGTCATACTTGCGTTTAATAGCGATTGACTTGAGGCTAGTAGGTCTACTACTATTCCAAACAATTATTTTAGTGGTATTTTATTATTTAACTTAAATTACAAACTATTTGAAATTAGGCCTAAAATGTCACGTTAATGGACTGAACCAGAGGCTACTCTTTGAAGCTTGAATTGAGATTTCAAGAGGAGATTTATTAGGCGGAATCAGAACAGTTCAGAACTCACTTTGTCCAGGAGAATATTTGAGCACAGTTAGTCCTTGATTTAACTACCTTATGTGTCCAAATATATGTATTGCGTACGTTTCTGTCCTTTCTACTCAGATAAAACCATTTCTGGTGCTGTAGAGGTTGAGCTGCTATAAGTTTGGATGTGCTAGGTTAAGAGCCCTTCTCACATCTCAGATAATACGTAGCTTAGGTAGGTAGTTAAGCTCGGCCTAGGCGTCGCCTCAGTATGTGGTAAACTGGAACCTAAATTAGAAGACAGGAATTGAGATCCGTTAAACCATTTTACCCCACTAAAAAGCATGACAAAAAAAATAAAAAATAAAATGGATAACTATTACACTGACATCGCTTGCACATCTTGTCAATCGCTGGCCTTTTCTCGCGTCCGCTTCCACCTCACCTTAAGCTAGTTTGTAAGTTGTGTTGATGAAATTGCGCTGAAAGAGAATGTTGCTTAATTTAGCGGTGCGATAGCCTCTGACCTCTCCGGAAATAAGCCCTAGCACCCTTAGAGCAGCTGATTGGCTATGACCCTANGGGCGGAGGAGATGATTTTTTGTTTAATCATATATCCAGGTGAATGCCGGTGAATTTCGTCATTATAATTATTACCTTGTGAAACCTGTTAAATAATACCAGGTTAGTATAAGGAATGTTAACAAGAACTGTCTGAACTACACGATATAAGCCCGCAATTTACATACCGATTTAATTCAATAAAGACACAACACCCAGTCACAGTGAAAGGCTCTGGGTCTGGGAAGCTTCCATTTCAACGATGATAAATTCTTCGGCCGCACCGATGAACCGAACTTTGGACCATTACCTTTACCTTTTGTTATGCATCACATCTGACTCCCCATTAGTGATATCCCCATTTAATGACTAATGTGGTAGGGAAAAGAAAGGTATCCACCCCGCATTTGCATGGAGCGAAAGTGGCAAAACATTCAGGGGAAAAATCACCCAAAGTACAGCCAGTTGGGATTCTAACCTCGACCTCCTCGTCACCTACAAACCATACTAGACGTGACTGACGCCTTTGACAGTGTGCCCAGGGTGCACTGTCCACTTAGCTAAGGTGCTGAGCCTTAGACCACTGGTTAAACAACATGAAACCCCCTTCGATGGCCGCGTGGTCTAACGCGCTACTCTCCCAATAGACTACTAGACTGCCAATGACAGGGAAGTCGAGGTTTGAATCTCAGTCAGGTGTACTGAGGGTGTTTATCCCCTAAATTTTTTCCCACTCTCTCTCTATGCAAACGTAGGGTCAAAATCCGGCCAAATGAACTAAGGGTGTTTTTTCCTAAATTATTTGCACTTTCCCTCCCCGACCAATGTTGGTTAATTTCCTCTAAATTCAACCTTCATCGTCTCTACCCAGATATGCGGATGGCCCAGAAGGGTAGAGAGATGCGGTACAAGTTTAAACAACGACCTCAAGAATGAAATAGAAACTTCCTCCCAATTAAAAAGAGTGCAATAAACGTGTTCCCCTTGTGTTGTGAAACAGTTGAGCGTGTCATTCTGAGCATGCGCGTCTCGCATCCGTGTTGCGATGGAAAATGCAAAGGGATACATTGCACTTTTACTTCCCGTCCGCTGTGGGCTGAGAAAGTTCTTCCTGGGGATTTGGTCGGAAGAAAAGTCACGATACCGGACTAGAATCGATAACAGTAGATATCGGTACAGAACTTTTAATCGGGGAAACATGTTTTTTTAATCTGATAATAATAATAATTATTATTATTAGCACCGCGTCTTATTACTCGTTCGGGTTGTACGCACTTACGCTAATGTGTAATGGTAGGGTGATTGTGAGATGAAATGAAGGACCTACAGTTTAACGTGGAATCCGAACCACGGTGGAGGCCTGGCATTCCTCACATTCACAAGATGTCTTGTCAGAGGTGAAGGAAGGGTTTGGTAATCAGATACATCTTTGCCGGGACCGAGGATTGAACCCTGGCCGCCAGCATAGAAGTCTGACACCTTACCCGAAGACCGCCAGGTCACCCAATCTGATAATAAAATAATATAAGACGTTCGCACAAAAATGGTATTTCCATATTTATTAATATATGATAATGACAACAATATTATAGTATAATGTTGAGAGGTATGATAGTATTGTATATAGGGTATTATGAAATATTCGACTACACCATATTTTTTTCAACTATTTTGTACCCTCCTTTAACCTGAAAGTTAGGGAAATTGCCTTGTTTGGTTATATTTTGGTGATGCTTTGAACCATTAACTTTTTTTAATTATTTTGTTTTAACTCTCATAGCTCCCAATGCTCGTCATTGCAATCACTGAGAAATAGGAGTCCATCCATTCTTTTCCCCAAAAGCCTGTTTGTTGTTTTAGTTAAAGTATCTCCTGCTTTGGAAAACACACGCTCCGCAACCAAACTGTTGTTTCTTTCAATACCGGTGTGTGAGTACTCATATCAGTGAAAGTATCGAGTAAAAAAAGTACTAGCATCGAAAGGAAAATATTGATTTCAGTAAAGTATTGATACTTATTTCACAGCCCTACCCTTACCCCTCTCGACCAGTGTACTCGACAAGACCACTCCTCGGAGAGGCAGGCATTAGGTACTAGAGTGTTAATTTTCCAGTAAATTTTCATTCAGAAAACTTCAGGTGATTGAAGATTTGTACCGAGGGGAAAGGGCGTTGGTACATAGTTAGGGATTAAACCCTCCCTCTCCCGCTAACCTCCAGAAATTATAGTTAGTAATGTATTTTTGTATACCTCCTCAATGCCTCGATTAGAAGATAGTTGGAGTATTACAAAATTCATAGCACCTACAAATCCAACACCTTAAAAACATAATTAAATAACTTAAAGAGGGATTCATTATTACAACAATTCCTCTCATCCCTATTGAGGAACTTCACCATGAAACCCCGCATCTGGGACTAGCACCTATTACCCCCCCCCCCTTTTCCAATACATATCTGGTTTAAGATCTTGGAAAAAGGGAACCATATTCTCAATTTTCTGTGGCGATAATGTAGTCGAGGGTGGAATAGGGGGAACGCCGTAACCGAATTTCATAATATGCTCCGCATCACAGCTCCTACCCTGCCCCCTCCTTCTTTGCCCGCGAGAATAAAGAATAATGGTCCAGTACGCACGTAACCTTTAACAACACGTGTCATTACATTCCTTACGTACTGTATGGCAGCGGCTCCTAAACTGTGGGACGCGTAC
The DNA here is from genome assembly GCA_902151425.1 of Timema shepardi. Taxonomy (NCBI): domain Eukaryota; kingdom Metazoa; phylum Arthropoda; class Insecta; order Phasmatodea; family Timematidae; genus Timema; species Timema shepardi. The sequence continues at coordinate 8,171 of CABFVX010003684.1, read as the reverse complement.
CACCAGTGTTCAGTAGATTATTCCCGGTGGAACTCAGTAAGAAGTCGAACAAAACAATGAAATTAAAAGTCGTAAAAAGATAGGGCCTCATCAAATCTTAGAAATATATTACGTCAAGTCTAACTAAAAGTATAACTGATTTAAACAGTGGCGCCACTGATTTGAGCTCAGAGATAGCTGGTGCAGCCGCGCAGTCTGTATTATTATATCCCTGGGCACCATTAAAAATGAAATGAAATAGTAAATATCCAGTAATACCTCAGTGGTACTCCAAATTACGGAAAGTGTTGTGGTGGTACGCCATTCAAAAAGTTAGGAAGCCGTTGCCCTATGGCATTAGAAACTCTAAAGTTCATTGCCGCACTTACAAACGTACGCCACCCATCCCTAGCTTGAACTAATTCCATCCAGTCCACCTCATTACACCATAACTGTTTCAGGTCCATCCTGCCATCTGCGTCTAGGTCTTTCCAATGGTCTCTTCCCATTACATTCCTTAGTTCCTGTAATAGTTTGAGTTTTCGATCGAAACTATTTGTAGTTATTTTTAAAACCATCATATACCCCTGATGACCATCTTTAACCTTCCCTTTCCCTGAGGATATGATACGGCTTGTGCCATTTTGAATTTAATGTTTGTAATTTACCATGAAAACACCCTAACTACATATGCCCAATGTTCAAAATTATTCTG
>CABFVX010003683.1:52787-80154 GCA_902151425.1 Timema shepardi | reverse complement strand
ACAAGCAATGCTAGCGTGTTTACTACACAATGGAGGTGGACAGAGAACAAGCAATGCTAGCGTGTTTACTACACAATGGAGGTGGATAGAGAACAAGCAATGTTAGCGTGTTTACTACACAATGGAGGTGGACAGAGAACAAGCAATGCTAGCGTGTTTACTACACTGAAAGATACAAGAAAGAAGACAAAAAACAAAGATGTGTTTGGGTCCACCCAGTAATTAGTGTGTAATTGACAGAGGGTGAGTTTCACCTGCTATTTAATTAATTAAGATAGCAGACAACTAAATATTTCAATTATTTTTGAATGCTCATCTCATCATTAATTGACGTGCTACTGATTACCATACGCCATCCATCTTAAAAAGTATATAGTAAGCAAACGAATATTTAATTAAACTTGATAATAATAATAATAATAATAATAATACTCCTCATTCAAAATACAATAGTTATAATTTCTATAAAAATAGAACTTCCTAAGAGTTTCAACAGATAAACCCTAAAATTATATGTAACTAGAAAATAACCACTAGATCACATCGTTAAATTCTTTCATGGAATTAATAACACTCTTGTTAGAATAGTTAAGAGTCCCTTATATAAGTAATGCTGTGGAATTGGTTTTGAAACCTCTTTTTCCCGGTTAAAAACGAATCAAACCGTCCCTGTAAACGTGGTAAATGAAATGTAAAAATAAATAAATAAAACTGGGAGGTTTACATGTGCAGGCATATCTATTGTTTGCAAGCTGCACAAAAATTTAAACAATTGGTTTCCTGGAGATGTGGCGCAGATTGGAATTTTAAAATCTTCATTACGTTGTAGTTCAACTTTATTGTACTTGGCAAAATGACTAATTGGATTATTTAATAAAACAAGGCTCTAAGTGCTTGAGTAGCTAGAATTAATTTTACGATAGCTATATTAATGCTATGTCCGTAGTGCCAGTGCACATTGCTTATTAGTGGATTGGTATAGCTTGTTTATAAAGCAAACACAATACTAACACGATAAGAAGTTAGTTTATTGCTTCACTTCACACACACCCTCTCTCTCACACACTCTTTCACACTCACTTTCTATTACTGTACTAGCAATCTCAATCTCACACTCACTCACACACGTAGGCATTCACACGTTCATACAATCACACACTAAGGGAACCACACATTCATACAATCACACACTAAGGGAACCACACATTCATACAATCATACACTAAGGGAACCACACATTCGTACAATCACACACTATGGGAACCACATATCCATACAATCACACACTAAGGCAACCACATATCCATACAATCACACACTAAGGGAACCACACATTCATACAATCACACACTAAGGGAACCACACATTCGTACAATCACACATTAAGGCAACCACACATTCGTACAATCACACACTAAGGCAACCACACATCCATACAATCACACACTAAGGGAACCACACATTCATACAATCACACATTAAGGGAACCACACATTCATACAATCATACACTAAGGGAACCACACATTCGTTCAATCACACCCTATGGGAACCACATATCCATACAATCACACACTAAGGCAACCACATATCCATACAATCACACACTAAGGGAACCACATATTCGTACAATCACACACTAAGGGAACCACACATTCATACAATCACACACTAAGGCAACAACACATTCGTACAATCACACACTAAGGGAACCACACATTCGTACAATCATACACTAAGGCAACCACACATTCGTACAATCACACACTAAGGCGACCACACATTCGTACAATCACACATTAAGGGAACCACATATCCATACAATCACACACTAAGGGAACCACACATTCGTACAATCACACACTAAGGGAACCACACATTCGTACAATCACACACTAAGGCAACCACACATTCGTACAATCACACATTAAGGGAACCACATATCCATACAATCACACACTAAGGGAACCACATATCCATACAATCACACACTCACACTTTCTCAATCTCCCGTCCTCTTTCTCTCTATAAAATTTCTTATATATATAATTTACCAAGCCCATCTCTGATAGTTGAAATTACAAGAAATCGGCATAACTGACTTTGACTTGAAAGGTTAAGGGTCCAAGATGTCGAGATTTGTAGCCTAAAACTAAAACCCAATTTTCCATCTTTTCCTTCTTAGTGGGCAGCGGCTGATCTGTACAATCATTCTTTGTTTACATCTCCATGGAAACCATGATTTGTGTATAATTGTATGTCGGTGAATAAAATATTTTTCTTTGCTCAAACTTACTTGAGTGGTTTGGTGCAAAGAAAAGATGGAGAGCTGAGAGAGAGGTCGTTTAAAGTTCCTATCGTGGTGTGAAGGGGGAAAATAAACATAGAGCTGAGAGAGGGGTCATTTAAAGTTCTCACCATGGTGTGAAGGGAGAAAATAAACATAGAGCTGAGAGAGGGGTCATTTAAAGTTCTCACCGTGGTGTGAAGGGGGAAAATAAACATAGAGCTGAGAGAGGGGTCATTTAAAGTTCTCACCGTGGTGTGAAGGGGGAAAATATACAGAGAGCTGAGAGAGGGGTCATTTAAAGTTCTCACCGTGGTGTGAAGGGGGGAAATATACAGATAACTGAGAGAGGGGTCATTTAAAGTTCTCACCATGGTGTGAAGGGAGAAAATAAACATAGAGCTGAGAGAGGGGTAATTTAAAGTTCTCACCGTGATGTGAAGGGGGAAAATAAACATAGAGCTGAGAGAGGGGTCGTTTAAAGTTCCTATCGTGGTGTGAAGGGGGAAATATACAGAGAGCTGAGAGAGGGGTCGTTTTAAAGTTCTCACCGTGGTGTGAAGGGGGAAAATAAACATAGAGCTGAGAGAGGGGTCATTTAAAGTTCTCACCGTGGTGTGAAGGGGAAAAATATACAGAGAGCTGAGAGAGGGGTCATTTAAAGTTCTCACCGTGGTGTGAAGGGGGAAAATATACAGATAACTGAGAGAGGGGTCATTTAAAGTTCTCACCATGGTGTGAAGGGGGAAAATAAACATAGAGCTGAGAGAGGGGTCATTTAAAGTTCTCACCGTGGTGTGAAGGGGGAAAATAAACATAGAGCTGAGAGAGGGGTCATTTAAAGTTCTCACCGTGGTGTTAAGGAGGGAACTATACAGAGAGCTGAGAGAGGGGTTGTTTAAAGTTCTCACCGTTGTGTGAAGGGGGGAATATACAGAGAGCTGAGAGAGGGGTAATTTAAAGTTCTCATCGTGGTGTGAAGTAGGAAAAATATACGTTTGGATTCAAACTAAACACTAAAGGATAACTATATGGAAAGTTGATAGCCTTTGGAGAGTTAACTTTTATCTATAAAGTTGAGGGAGGGCTTATTATATAGATTTTTTATCAATAAAAAATTATAATACTTTGTAGTGCAATAATCGCCAGCCATCGCTGTGACGATCCTATAGTTTGGTTTAATTTGTCACATAGGACATTTTTATTTCTAGTCTTCAGTTAATAAAAACTACAAAAAAGGACCCATTATATGTAGCAACCAGATTAATTAACATTTCTCTAATTAAAGCAATTATTACAATACGTAAACAAACATTGAATGGAAATGTGAGTAATAATTGTTGATTCAATAGAATAGCGTTAGAAATAGGACGACGTTATTAATTTAGCGTATATACAAACATTAAAATGTTTTGTTTAAGTTTAAACTTCAAATTATTGTGTCTAAGGTTTTTTTCCCGTGCATAGAGTCTTACTACCCATTTGGGTTATCCACTGGGTAATTATAATGATGGGGTTGAGATGAGGAAATTAGGGGAGTGTAAAACCCTTTTAGGAAAAAACTTCTATCAGTACAGTCTGTTGAGTTTTGAATTGCGATCGTTCCGCCACCACCAAAACAGACTGGACGAGAATAATAATCTTCTCCAAAGTAGTATGTTTTCTCACCACGTTTTAGTTTACGTTCAGGCTATACGCATTTAAATTAATTATTCTCATCAGATTGTGTTAAAACAAGAAGAAACTAATGGAAATATAAGCTCATTTTCTCGGTGGGACAGTTGAAAACTAGTTTGGAAAACCATGTATTCATAACTATAGATATAACGAATATCAAAGTCTTAGTGCAAAAATTTACTATTATAATTTGGTGTTCTGTCTTACGACAGGTCCATTCCTTCTGTCAGTGAACTTAGACTACCAATGCACCCTGTCCTTTACCTCCTCCTTCAGCTCCCAGAATGTTCTTCTTTCTTTCAAGTCTTCCAATATTTGAATCCTCCTTCATCATTGGCTGCTCTTTCCCTCAATCTTTCCTCTTATTACGTCATGTAGGAGACAATTCCTTCTAAGGATGTGTTCGATCTAGTTTGCTTTGCACTAAAGAATCGCATCCAAGGGGTTCTTTTCTCATCCACTCTTCTTAGGACTTGTTAATTTGTCACCCTATATGTCCACCTGATCTTCTCAAGTCAAAAATTTGCATAACTTTATTTATGAAATGTATATTTTAGTGTAAAAGTTTGAAGACAAAATCACCAATATCGGGTGGTAAAAGTATGAAATGTGTATATTTTATAAGATATTTCAGACATTTACCACCTGATAATGGCAAACGTTGCTATTTACCCTTGAGAGCTGGTAGGAGTTAGGGAGGGGGATCCCCTTTCTCTCCCGTCTTTGTTCTGTAGGTTCTAACAAGTTCCTCCTGAGCACATCTAATGCTAGGAGGTGGATAAATGGGAGGCCCCACGTGATCAAACAAACCTAACCTGATGATAATAAAATACTTGGCTAATTTTGAAGACAAACAATAATACAAGCTTTTATAAAATAGGGTACTCGTGCAATACAAAAGAGAGTTTAAATAAAAAATAAAAAGAGAAAATGATAATAACTAGCTACGGTTATATATTTAATAAAATAGGATAATGCATATTATTAATTATTTTACCAGGACATGTCGGTAAATGTTAGGTTTTACCGATGATAGCTGGTAAAATCTCAAAATGTATAAGCCCTAAATTTTTAGGATATTTTGGACTTTTACACCTGATATTAGTAATGTTAGTATAGACCGGTAAAGTATAAGATTTACTAGTCTTCGAACTTTTACAATAACATAATTATATATGATAACAATTCAGAAAGGGGTTTAATAACTGGCATTTAACTCGAATATAATATTTTAATGCTCTTTATGAAATGACTTATGAAGGGAAAAGGGTAAAATGGGGAGGGTCTATTTTCAACTCAAATTAAGCTAGTGCTAACATCTGTTAGACAATCATGAGAGCTTTATAAAGTACTAGTACTGTCATTTGTTAGACAATCATGAGAGCTTTATTAAGTACTAGTACTGTCATTTGTTAGACAATAATGAGAGCCTTATAAAGTACTAGTACTGTCACTTGTTAGACAATAATGAGAGCTTTATAAAGTACTAGTACTGCCATTTGTTAGACAATAATGAGAGCTTTATAAAGTACTAGTACTGTCATTTGTTAGACAATAATGAGAGCTTTATAAAGTACTAGTACTTCCATCTGTTACACAATCATGAGAGCTTTATAAAGTACTAGAACTGTCATTTGTTAGACAATAATGAGAGTTTTATAAAGTACTAGTACTGCCATTTGTTAGACAATTATGAGAGCTTTATAAAGTACTAGTACTGTCATTTGTTAGACAATAATGATAAATTCATAAAGTACTAGTACTGTCATTTGTTAGAAAATAATGAGAGCTTTATAAATTACTAGTACTGTCATTTGTTAGACAATAATGAGAGCTTTATAAAGTACTAGTACTGTCATTTGTTAGACAATAATGAGAGCTTTATAAAGTACTAGTACTGCCATTTGTTAGACAATAATGAGAGCTTTATAAAGTACTAGTACTGTCATTTGTTAGACAATTATGAGAGCTTTATAAAGTACTGGTACATATATAGTGGCCTCACCTTGTTGGTGATCTGCTAGTAATAGTACAAAGCAAATACAAGACATACTAAACCAATTAACGGTCTTCACCTGAATTGTTCAACCATGGTTTATCAGCATCGCTTCTTACTACCCATTCAGGCTGTAGGCTTATGTATTATTTACACTAACGGGATAAGCATGAGGAGGGTTGAATTTAGAGGAGGTGTGCTTGCATTTACGTGGAGAGGGAATTTAAAAAACCATTTTGGAAAACCAACCCTCAATACACCCAACTATGATGACACCATAATCTCCCCATCATCAAAAGTATACTGTGAGAGTAGTGCCTGAGACCATGCGGCCACCGATACAGGGTTTAACCCTGTTACAGAATGATATGTTTCCAGGCACCATAAAGATTCAAACGTGGGCCATGAGCTCAGCAAGCAATTGAGTGGTCTAAGGTGTTCAGTTCAATGTTCATAGGAAGGGCCTTAGCTGACCTCTACAAAGGTAGCTAGATTAAATCTATTCATGAATTCCTATGTCAAGTCACGTGATATGCAACTGTCAATTTTGACTTTTTATCAATGCCTATAAAATAATAAAAATAAAATAAATATTAAAATGTTATCATTGTTGACAGAAATAAATATGTTTTTATTTTATAAACGTCCCTTGTTGTGAAAACTGGACTTTACATTGAATTGTGTTGGACAATATTTGTTGTGTTTTATTTTTATTATCTGTAACCAAAACACAACATAATTTTGAGAGATTTTTTGTTTGATGGTGCTTCCTATTTTTTTAGTAACACAACTATTTAATACAATTTTGAAAATGTTGTTGTTGGCCAAAAATAGCCTCAAACAAGGGACCATCGGGCACTTATAAGTCAACTGTACAGGCTCATTAGACCCTTGTCTAGATTCTTAGTATGTTACTATATTGATATTGGTACAATACTGTTTTTGGTAGCTTCTGCCCTTTTTGGACCGTTAGAAATCTATTATAATATGGTATGATATCTATTCCCTCTTTAAATGAGTTCTACCAGTACTCGCACTGGTGTGCCTGTTAGCAAGGCATCAGTCTCGCGTTGTTTAGTTGGCCTAATTTAGAAAGTTTCGGCTTCGAACACCAACCGGATGTACTGAAGTGTGATTTTAGAAATGTTTTCAACCTAGCGCTACTCAAATGTGGCTACACTTCCTTTAAATTATAGCCTTATCCTCTCTACTTTATTCGACTGAATATAATAATGATTAGTAAAACTCAATGCACATAAACAAAATTGATTTGTTTACAAATTTAGCAGCACTATGATCTAATGAATTTGTCTTAAAACTGAGTCTAATATTGAAAGAAGAAAGTATAAACCAAAGAATAACACCTGGGGTTTTCTCTATATAAGTACTAAATTTGACTGATTTATGTACATTTGATCATTAATTAAAAATCGGTTTCCCTCACACAAAATTGAAATTCACTACCACTCCTTTATGTATTTTTTTAGTTATAATAGTTCTTTTGAAAATAAATACTATAAGAAGAAATATTGGTGGATCGCATCCTAGCAAATATAAGTGTATTATTGTGAGAAAAATATGTATACTAACTCAAATTGTTATTGAACCTTAAACTCAGTTTTTGAATTTCTTTTTACTAAATAGAATGGAAATAATTGGCTGATTTACAGCCTCCATGACCAATGCTATTGTTAGACAACACCGCTCCATTTCAGCCAATTTATTATGACATGTCCACACAGTAAGGCGGCACAGGCCTCAAGAAAACATAGAACCCGTGTAAGGATACACAAATATACGAACTAAAAGTACCGCCCCAGAAACTTTCTCCTTCCTAAAAACCCTGGACATCACCGACAAATCTGCGCGCGGGAAAAGGGTGAGAATCATCCATGACTAAATGTGTGATGCCGTCAAACGCGCCGGGAAATACTGGGTGGCCGTCACAAGTGACCGTAAAGTGACAGAGAAGGAAGGCTGTTGAAAGTTTACTAAAAAAAGCCCATAAACTACTGAAGAACTTATAGGAAGGAGATGTCACTCTAGACCTCAGCCGGCCTCACCGGGTGGGCCGACCATTCTGAGTGTGTGAGAAATGGCTCGGCTGACCGTATGCACTGTTGTTTGCAGGATAGTATTGTTTTTGTGGTGTTGACCTACAGAGCAGGCCGCAATTCAACCAAACATACTGGTACAGAAGTACTTCTTTTTGGCTCTATAGAAAATAATATTTCGAGTTGACTAGTGTTAGTGCAAGTTATTTCACCCTTGAGAGTTTTTATTTTTGGTTCCGTTTGCCAAAAGCTATAAGCACGTGGGATGACAAAGTTCTTATACATCTGCTTTGGTGGCCACATGGTCTAAGACATCACTCTCGTCTTAGATTAGACTGGTGATGGCAGGGAGATCTGAGTTCGAATCCTGTTTGAATGTACTGAGAGGGTTTTTTCCAAAATGGTTTTCTACTCTCCTTCCACAAAAATGCGGGTAAAATTCCTTTAAATTCTACCTTTCACATCCCTAGCACATTAGTGTAAATAGTACATATGCGTATATCCTGAACAGTTAGTAAGACGTGGTGATATAAAAAGTTCTTATATAATATGTGATGTATATAGATACTCATGAAAAGGGAAAAAAGTATAAAAGGATTTTTATAGCAAGTTCGTTCTAAAAGGTATTTTTCCCTCCTTGAATAGTAGGATTTTGGGAGGAAAAAGTACCTTTCGTAATGGACTTCCTAAGAAAATTGGTGTATACCTACGTTTTACTTTCTGTTACATACCTCTCTCCGAGATAATTTCTGACATTAGCTTTTATTTGTTTCTTCAATCATTTTTATTTTAATGCTACGTAATATTATAACTTGTGTAGTGAAATATTAGTTTGAAATTATTAACAAACAACATTATAAATGTATTTATAATCATTTATTAAAGTTCAAGAAACAATTTAGATGTATTTATGTGTTTGTACGAAGAGTATTTTTTATACATTAATATGTGTTCCCAGAAATTGACAATGAAAATTATGTGTTTTAGGTTTTATTTGACTTGATGTAACTTGGCGTTACCTCTAACTAGCAATTAAAAGGAAACTTAAAAAAATAGTATTGTGTTTAAGTTATTTTTATCTCTCTTCCTTTATTATTTTCCTCTATACATTCTACTGATCCTATTATGTCTAAAATATACAAATACGCCTACATAATGGATTAAATAAACAAGCTATTATATTTGTAATTAAGGTTATAGACGCATCTATCATATTATTTAAATTGAACAACTGCACCTGAGTGGCTCAGTGGTTAGAGCATTGGTGGACTTAAACAAAGGTTCCGGATTCACTTCCCATGTCCAGGTGTCATTTTTACATTTAAAGAATATAAATATAGTTAAATGCTAAACAGACAGACTACATCGTTAACTGCACGCGCGCAATACAATAATAGCGTTCAGATCCTCTTGTCTCGGTTGCAACAATATTATCTTGTGGTTTTCTCGTTAAAACGACTAACGATTGTTTCTGGAATGGCTCAAAGATCACTCTATGAATATTTGACCGCAGCTACTGATCTCTGCAACGCGCATGCGCATAGCCCACCGCAGTTCGACCGTTATGATGGAACGTGTTTACAATACTGCAGCAGAATGCTGTGTAAAGTCAGATTCAAATATAAAGATACCTTTTAGACAGTTAAAAAATCTACTAAGACCATTTTCGTACATTCATACGGCAATTCATGGGATCTACAGCTGTCCCCTTCAATAAAAAGTATCAATATCTATAAAATAATACAAATAACTTGATATATAAAATGTTATCAATACTGAGCGCCAATAAAAACAGATTATTTTTTAAAAACCTCTTCCTACCAGAATCATATAATATTTGGCATTTTCTTACCGCACGCAGACGCATCATCCTTTTGGTAAGTGCTCGTCATTGAAATTCTAATATTAAACAAATAGTCCACAAGTACCTGTCAGATACCTACCATTGCATGGAAATGCACCTGTAGATTACATTCTTTGTGGGATGCAAGCCTGTAGAACGCCTGTTTAAGATTCTTGGTTGTGGACAACAATATGAGATTACAAAGAGCACCAGTATTTAAAGTAAACCCTTCTTAATAAAAATGTATACCGTTATTATATTGAGGGTAGAATGCACCAATAACCTAGTGCTTGGAAAAACCGTTAGAAATAAACGGGACCGTAGCTTTCTAAATGATATTACACGAATCAATTTTCTGTTTAAAATATTATAAAGTGACGGTACAGCTCAAATAGAGATAGTTCAACTATTGCTACTTTCTCGCTATCTTACAGGTAGAGATAGTATTGTGATCGTCAAAAAAACTAACTCAAGATTTTGATGAATTTTGACGTTTCATGACCCCCCGAATCCAAAAAAAGTTGTTTTTGACTTTTCGTCTGTCTGTCTGTGTGTCTGTACCTCCAACTAGAGCCTAAACTATTTTACCGATCGAGCTAAAACTTGGTTTGCATAGGGTTGCCCCGAGGGGTTTTTAGAATTGGATATCTAACCCTAAAATTAAGGGTAGTTTACTGAAGGGCAAAAATAGAAAAAGTCGATTTTCTCAAAATCGGCTCTAAAAATTTTGATAAAATTTCATTTCTAAACATTCAAAACAAAATGGCTTCCCTAAATATTTCAGCAAAATGACTTTAATGGCTCCGGTCTAATGCGTAAATTATAATTTTTTATATAATATCTCCTAAGCAAGATATGAAATTACTTATCGTTACAAATATGTAGGTCACTTTATAATACAAATATTTTATAAGAAGAATATTTTTATTTTCGAACACAAAAGGTAAAAGTATTGCGACCGCAAAATAAAATCTAACCTGAAATGTTGATGGGTGTCGACGTCTCAAGACCCTCAAAACCCCAAAAAGTGGTCTTTGCAATAACATCTGTTTGTGTGTCTGTTTAAACTTAAAATTAAGAGTAGTTTAAGAAAGGTCGAAAAGAGAAAAAATCTATTTTCTCAAAATCGGCTTTAACGATTTTGATTAAAATTCGTATCTAGGTGTTGCTGTGCTTTGTTTACATTATATCTTACCACCCATCCGGACTAAACGCATTTATGATTTTCACTAACAGGGTTTGTAGAAATATTATAAAATTTAGAGGAAAAAAGTATGGTGAGTGGGCTTGAATATGAAAACCACACTCAGGGATTCAAACCTTCACCGGCAAACCGTGATTGACGTGTATTCCACGTCCCCGCCAACGTAGGTCGAGCCTCAGCCTGTGACGATTGTGGTACTAAGACGAAATAAAACCAATCCTTCAAGTTCCACTATAGAACGGTATAAATATTTGATTGTTCAAGTCTAGATGGGATTCCTTGCCAGCATTTAGATAAAAAGAGGTTGACATTAAAACTATATTTAGTGTGTTGGTAAACTTTAATGCCTGAGCATTGGGAAGTGAACATCACTTATTGCTAAAAGAATCACGATTCCTCTCAAACAATAACACTTTACAACAATGTTTCACAGCAAGACTATCGCTACAATAGACAGCCTTAGCTAGACATTCAGTCTAACAGCCTTAGCTAGACATTCAGTCTAAAAAAAAGTGTTAAGTAGTATAGATAGATTTCATTCAATTCTTATTCTTTTTTTGATAATCTGTGAGATGTACTTAGCTTATAACTTAAAGTGTTTATAATTGGTATTAGTTATATGAACCATAATAAAGTTGGCTGTCTTGAATCCTCTCAAATATATCATTTGTTCTACAAGAAGAGATAAGGCCTTTTTGTTAGCTGGGGCGGTGAGGAACAGGGTAGAACCGTAGCTCCGCTATAAATAATACCCGGTGACAACAAATTGACAAGTGATGTTCAAGCAGAAGATGCATCACTATCTGATCACAAAAGTCACGTATTCAAACCTCTGATGGTTTCCTTTAAAACCTTCCATTTACGATCTGCGCATCAACTTATTTTTTTATTTTAAATAGCACTGCCAGACTTTTATTTTTATTTGAACTTATGAACTTAAAGATAATTTTAAAACACGACTTTATGCTTTTGTATTCTCTATCACTGTAGGGCAGGCTTTCACAGCGTTTGGCCAGGGGGATACTTGCGGTCCATTAAGGGATGTAACACATTTTGTCATGTGTTTCTCTTCTTTTTCGTAAACTGTGGTTCACTACGAGACAAAATGGGTTATGTAAGATTTAACTTAACAATTACCTGCTTTTGTGGCCGCGTGGTGTAACGCGCTACTCTTGAGGTTGACTAAACAGCTTATAACTGGGAGATCGAGGTTCGAATCTCAGTTGGGTGTGCTGAGGATCTTTTTTCCAAATTAGTTTTCAACTTTCCGTCCATGCAAAGGTAGGTATATTTCCTATAAATATAACCTTCCTAATTCCTAAAAACAATTTACGTGATTAGTATATAAGTGTGTAACCCGAAATGGCTAGTAAGACGTGGTACGTGGTTCAGGTCTTACGCATATAAGATAACTTTTATAATACGGTAGGGATAAAGTAAGAATAATTTTATAGGTAGTCTATCCACATTGGCGTGGGAAGAGAATGGAAAACCATTTAGGAAAAATCACCCAACACCGATATTCCCGTCATCAGCAGGCCAGTCTAACACGAGACTATTCGGCCACTGGTGCGATCAAGTACTTTAATGCCGACAAAATGTGCAATAGCTTCACTCTATTAAATATACTTTGGAAAGTCAAGGTGAATAGCTTTACAGTTTTGTAAAATACATTTTATTTGAACACATAAAATAAAAAATTGCTTCGGAGAATGTATTTAGTTTAATTGGATACACAACTGTATTTGAATTCTTGTCATAGGCATCCTGAAAATTGGGGATAACATTTTCTTTTAATTTAAAACATTTTTTTCATTAAATGTCACAATGATAATGACATATATTTAAAAACGGTTGATTAATATGTGTAAGGATTTAAATTAAATCTAATTTAATTGGGACCCAAAAAAGATTTGCTATCAACATTTCCAAATTTCTTTCCTCAAGTTTCTTTCCCTTCCATACAACTCTAATCGCTATTCCAGAAGTGAGTGAGGTTCCCAGTAGATCGTCTAGTGGTGTGAGAAGTGATAACCAATCCACTGCGGCCACAAACATCCACAATACTCTCATTTGGCCCTGCCTTGCTTTGTACAGCCCTGATGTTGAATAGTGTATATTACAACAAATATGTATTCGCCATGTTTTTCGTTGGAGGGGAGATAACAGGACTGAGGATTGAATGTTTAAAAGATTGATCTAAAGCAAGAGTCTTTGCAGACAATTAAACAGAGTACTTCTTACTACCCGTCCAGAGTCTTAGCTGCTTGCCGTAAGACGTCATCCTGCAATCTTCTTAGAGCACAAAACACGAACATCGGCTCTCAAGACGGTAATGCTCCCCACATAGGCTGGAGCAATAACCATCTAACACACACACACACACACATTTTGTTGGGTTGTTGATTAAATACTCAGTGAAGTGTATACTCAAAATAGCAAAGACAGTTTATTAATGTGAACGTATTTACAATTTACAATACCTCTTTGTATACAATATTTGATGTCGGAATGCAATCATCTTGAATTTAGATTTTTCTTTTAACTTTAAATCTTAATCAATGTGTTTTAACGTAAACTGAGTATGCTATGTCAGAAGTAGGAAAAAAATTATATCCACTGATACCCTATTCATCGCAGCAGGCTTTGTATTAGTTGTGAAAAAGGGATGTTAGCAACAGAAATAATCCATAGGATATTATCAGAAAATAGGTTTTATCTTACACCGTATCTTAGTATACGTTTGGGTTAGTTAATGCAGCGTCCGCATAACATCTCAAAACTCAAAAAATAAAAATATGTAATGATATATAATGTATTAGTTTATAAATTGAAAAATAACAAATTTTTAGTCCAGTTATAATTTCAAAAATGAATTAATTTAAAACTGAATGTTATTGCTGGGATACGTGGATAGCCCGGATGGGTATTAACAAGCACGGAAACCAAATTAATTAATTAATGGGCCTTGGAAAATCCGAACCTTATAAGTTCAATTCCTATCAGTCAAGCTAATGTCCCGATTCCACGTTTTTAAATGTAATTATTTAAATAAGTTGACAGCTGGACGATTAATTATCATGGTTGCTGTCGGTAAAACTACAGTAGCCCCATGGCATCTTTGGTGCTGACTGACAGTTCAAAGCTCACTTCTGACAGTCAAAATCTAGGTATATACCTAAATTTTGACTATCAGAAGTGACAGCTAATAAACACATGTTTTTGCAGATAATCTGGTTTGGCGTAGGGATACGTAATTTGGTCTGGTAAATATTTAAAGCTGTCAGTCAGCACCAAAGAAGCCATGAGGTATCAACCATGAATCATTGTGCGCAGTATCAAGCTAGCTCATGTCCTAGTTTTCAGGGACAGTTGAATTCAGGCGCATGCGATATACAATCCTAACTATATTAGCGAGATTTAATTGATTTTAATTTAGCATAGAAAGGAGTTCAACACTTTAGCTCAGTCGGTAGCGTGTCTGTCTTCTGAGAAAAGGGTCCTGGGTCCGATTTCCGGCATGGTTGAAAAACTTATCACTGGTAAAATGAGGGTTTAATCTTACACTGTGACGAATTAATGACCAGGGGATTGGATGTTGTGTCTGTCCTAGACTTACGTTATATTATAAGGGATATGAAGCAACGACAGGCCTAGAAGGCCGGTAGTGGAAAATATGTGGCTGAAATAAAAAACTGACCACAGGCTGGAAACCATAGTGGATGCTTTAAATAGTATATATAGATAAAATAGGAATATTTAATTTGATTGTAGTTGCTTTCATTAAAGTTTTTCATTATTTTATTTATTTTTAATCAATATGTTGGATTGGCTAAAGAGTTTCATTTAAAGATTAAGTATATGATTTCATAGAGAAGACAGATTAGAGACGATAACTTAGATATTCCTGTGAAAGATTGTCATTCGACAGGTTTAACGAGTTTCATTATTTAGGAACAATTTTAACTAGCAATAACGATATAATCATGGAAATGAGGAAAAAGAAAGTTACAATTGCATAATAAGTAAAATAGGACAGGTATAAGCACCACCTAAAAACTGCTAATTACCCTTATTCTCCTTTTCATCACACCTTAAGGTGGGTTGGGAGGGGGCGTGAGCTAAAGTCCTTATTTTGGCCATTTTTATAGCTAAATATCGTTTTGGCCAAAGTAAATAAATTATATTAATATAGTAAATACATTTAGTTAAATTCTCTACATACAGTAAGTAATCCAAACATTTCTTGAATGTTTTTCATGGACATCACAGAATTTGACCACGACCTCTTCCTCTCACCCTCTCTTTTAAAAAGTTTTTGTTAAATTTCTTGATACCTGTGACAAATATTCAAGAAGTTCGATTTATTTATTTTTATCACCACGTCTTACAACTCGTTCGGGTGATATACCTATTTACTGATTATTTCAATGTATTAGGGATTTTTAATGTTAAATTTAGATGAAATGTACCTCCATTTGCGTGGAGGGAGATTTAGAAACAATTTAGGGAAAAAAAACCTCAATTCACCCGACAGGGTTCGGACCCCTATGTCCTCGTAATCGGCAGTCTAGTCTATTGCCAGAGTGACCCCTCAGACCATGTGGCCACTGAAGCGGGTTTCAAGAACTGTTGATATTACTATATAAATATAAAATTAAACTAAACGCATTCACTGAAGCAATGTTTTATTTATTTTGTCTAAAAAAGTGTTGTTACTAAAACTTTATAAATACAAACCTTAGCCAGCGTTTCTTTCCATGTCCCCGTCAGTCGTTAGTTGGTCTTGTGCCGCTAAACAGATGAATTGTAACTCGAGGAGTGCCACCTTGTGGATTTGACCGGTTGTTCTGTTGAGCCGCTTGTCTCCTGGTAATGTTTCCTAGACTACACCACCTTTGCTAGAAGGAGACAGATCCTCAGATTGGAGAGAGAAGAGGTGCATCAGTCATCAAGGTAATGGCGCCTCGGGCTACCTCTGTGTGATATTCAGGCGAGGACAGAACATGTCGAGATATTCGGCGCGTCTTGAGTTCGGCAACTGAGCTGGCGGGTTCTTTATTGTGCTCCGCGCCTTATTACCCACTAGGGGTACCTGTACATTTACACTAATGGGGTAAGGCTGAGGAAGGTAGATTTTAGAGGAAACGTTTCCGCAGTTGGGTAAAGGTAAAAAGGGAAACACTTGAGAAAACCTCTTAATACACCCGCTTGGTATTTGAACCCCGACCACTTCATCATCAACAAACTAGACTGGTGGTTTAATCCACTTTCCCACCAGTGTGAATGGCAAACATTTTAATTTAAAACGTAATTTTTCTATACCAGGATTCAATTCGTGGAGCTGTCTGAGATATTTAATCGATAAATTATGAATTATAATAATAATATTCTTATCGGAGGGTATATAATATACTGAACGCTTAGGTAGTATTCGCTGTTTTGCTGCTAACAAGGAGATCGGTGTTCGAATCCGGAACAGGTGTACTGAGAAAATGTTTTCATAAATGTTTTCCCATTTTTCTTGACATAAATGAGATTACATTTCCTTTAAGTTTACCAGCCTAATTACTAACCTATACACCTCTGACAAGACATCTTGTGAATGTGGAGAATGCCAGGCCTCCACCGTGGTTCGGATTCCACGTTAAACTGTAGATCCTTCATTTCATCTCACAATCACCCTACCATTACACATTAGCGTAAGTTCGTATAACCCGAACGGGTAGTAAGACGTGGTGCTAATAATAATAATAACTAACCTATAGGTGTAAATATGTGGGGGGTGAGGGGGGGTAGGAGGGGGCTTGGACGGATAATAAGAAGCGATGCATAAAGTAAATGAAAAATTATCTCCGGCTACAAACGCAAAATGATATACGTGATAAAGTTTGTGCAATGTATACAATTCCTGTGGATCTCATCACGACCATTAAAGAACTTGAGCAAACAGAAAGTTATACAAGTGGTCGACTCTTTTGTAACGAAGCGGAGTGGAAGAGGACGTAAGGTTTGTTAAAATGACGTCCATTGTTCTATCTTACAGTGATAGGATTCATCAAGTGGGGAGTTTGTCCTCATTATTGTGTCAGCATTGTTCTACAAGTACTTAGGAGAATTCACTAAATNAAACAACCGAAGAAAATAAAAAAAAAAAAAAAAGAATTTAGTCCAATTTAAAATTGGTATCATTATATTCCGGTATAGTATGTATCAACCCACAAAAGATCTGAATGATTTATTTATAAATCTGTCATGAATTCGAAGGGTTGTGGGGTTATAACGCCCAAACCTTAGCTCCAAGAGAGCAGTGAAATAATAATTTTATGGATTAAATGTCAGAAAAGTGCTGATATCATTCCTTAGAATCCGATGCAGGTATTCAGGACTGAATGATAGTAAGTTCTGGTTCATACACGAAGAAAACCAAATTGTTATTATTATAGACAAAAATGATGATTTGTTTGATCACCCTAGGTATAATAATTAACTCATATATGATTACATTCAGTGGGTCAATTATTTTCTAACATTATTTATTAATGTAATAAACTAATTCAATAAAACTTTTGGTTGAAATACTAAGTAGAAACCATCAGTGATATAGTCTTATATAGATTGGTTGGGGAGGGAGGGCACGAAAATAAGAGGGCTTAGGGCGGGGGATCCCCACATATGCAACCAAGTGCCAGAAACATGGAGAGATTATAAGATGGAACCAGAATCTTCTTGATATTAAATAAGAACACAAAAAAACAAAATGGCCGAGAAATAGCGTTTTCATAAAAGAGATCCATATGTGAAACCCATTTAAGATAAAATTCAAAAAATACACAATAAGAATAAAATAGCCAAAGCTAATATTTATGCTTTTAGTGAGGATTACTCCATCTAGATATCATATTCTGAAAAATTACACTTGGACATGGGAATCGAACCTACGAGCTTTGGCTTAGTACGCCAATGCTCTACCACTGAGATATCCAGGTAGTTTTAGTGAGTTTCTTCCCTGTGCACAACGTCTTAATACCTGTACAGATTATCCACATATTTAAACCAATTGGGTGGATATGAGAAAGGCAGAATAGCTTTAAAGAATATAAATAAACAATTTTGAGTGAAAAATACCCTACACCAATTAAATTGTAACCCTAGACCTTCTTTACTTCCGGCAAATTGGACCTGACAACGTTGATGCTTTAAATTGCGTTCAGATTGGTGTGGCTGGGTGTTAAAGCATAAATGGACTCTTGAATAGATGTATGGGTTCTTTAATCAGTCCAGAAAAAGAGATAATGTAATTGTAACGGTCAGAGCACATTTTATAAATTATAATTTGTAGGAGATATAGCTTCAAATTTGGGAGATTAGTCTACTTTATTTGTATTCTCTTGTATACATATATTTAACAGCTATTATTAATATAGATTTGCTTCAGTGGCCGCATGGTCTAAGGCGTCACTTTTGCAATACAATACTGCAATACTGCCAATGACAGGTAGATCGGGATTCGAATACCGGTGGGGTGTACTGAGGGTGAATTTTCCTAAATGGTTTTCAACTATTCCTCCAAGAAAATATGGTCACACTTTTTTTTAAATGTATCCTTCCTCATCCCTCGCACTTAGCGTAGCTAGTGCATATGCGTATAACCTAAACAGACAGTAAAACGCTGTTATATAAAAAATGTAACGATACGATGTTAAGGAAACATCCATTCGCTGCTAGTTCTTTAGGGAATGAAAATTCTGAAACCTTTAAAACCACTAAAACAGTTATAATTATATTGAATTTCTTCTGTCCACCTGAGTTGGCCAAACTAAATCAAATCTTTATCTGCAATGACCATATCGTCAATAGATGACAAACTTTTTAAATGAAGAGAAAAAGTTGCTATTAAATCCCAGAGCACCCTGACATTTTTATTATATGTTGAGGTCACCATGTGAAAAAAATTAAACTCCTATGTTTGTATTAAATAAATATTTGATTAATTTTTTTCAAAAAAGGTTCTGCTATAAAAACTGCAAGAAATCTGATATTTTCTCGTGTTCCCTACATTCCCACCTTAAATAACACGAGATCTCTGAACATCTTCAATGCATGTGCCCTGGTAGACCACCCCTTAGTTACAAACTGCTTCTAAAGACTAGTTTATTTCACTTCCCAATCGGTAGATTGAAACACTCACACTTCCGGATTCAACAAACCAGTTGTGGTAATAATATAACATCCAAACTAATGGCAGCCACTTCCTGACAATAAACTTGCACAGAACAATAAAGTAAAAGTTCACTAGGAAATTAAGTTCTGCCAAGATTTGTCCATGTATTACGACTCACTGTTGAAACTAGACTCGTCCTAATCCAATTATTTCAGAAGCATGAAACTGTATTTCCACGGGAATAAGAGACAAGCTTCACTGGTGTGCATGGGGGCGAAGAGTAACGCCCTCTAACCTTTTTCATATGTTCCGTATANCTATAACCCCCCCCCCCCCCCCCCCCCCCCCCACACTTTCTCAGTGGTAGGAACGATGAGGGATGATTCACTATAGTCAAATTTTCATAGGAATATCCTTATTTGTCAGCTAGAAAAGCTACTAGATCAACATTCACATATTCACGTCATGTAATCTGCAGTTATTAATTTTTATAGATTATCTATATTAAATAAAATAACACTAATAATATAATACAATATTACAAATTCCAACAAAAAAGTTTGTGTTTTCTAAAAATACCTTCCAATGAAAGTTGGACTATGTGCACACATCATTTTAACACCATTCATAATATTAACCATGTCATTCTCTGTTATGATTTGTTTTTATGAAAAAAAACTTTCCATTTTTTAAACGCACCATAAGAACCCATCATTTGCCAAAAGTACGTCTTTAACTGAAAATAATTGTGAAGAGGTTATGGTGTTATTGGCGCTCTTTTCAGTTTTGTCTTTGAATGTTAATATGTATATCTCCTGTTAACGGTCAGTGTTCAAAAAGGTTATGGAGTTCCTCTCAGAATTCCCATGCTTCCAGCCCTTGGTAGGAAGGGGAGGGTGAATGAGATCATACTTGGTCCCTCTTGTCATCGTAACCCAACTGGTATATTTAGGACTACATCAGTGATAGTCTCAACTTAATATTGTAATCAAAATTTCATCGTAAGAATGTAAGAAAGATAAATTGGCTCATTGATTTTGACCATTTAATAGACACATTTCTATCGAGACTGATCGAATTAATCACCATGATTGTGTAGAATGAATTCATGCATGCACCCGGTCTTACTACCCATACGGACTATCTGCACCATTTGGGAAGGCTGAAATTTTCTTTAGGCAAGAGCGCATTAAAAGTGTATAAAAGCAATTATTTCTGTACCTTTTATAATTTGGAAATTTTTGGGGACCCTTTTAATGCATATGTGGAAGACCTTTTATATATCAAGTCGTGAGCTTAGTCATAAAATTCACCATGTGAACTCTAAGAAGTATTAGACACTATAGTTGTATTCAATATATTTTAAACCCGAAAGGGTAGTAAGAAGCGGTGCTAAATATTATATTAATATATTTTAAAATATTATTAAAACCTTTTTTCTTAATTATTAAGTGAGGTAAAAGAGTCAATTCTTCTTATGCATACCATTGATCTGCATATTTACACTAACAGAGTAGAGAAGGAAAAGGTACGATTTAGTTAAAATGTACACTCCATTTACCCTGTAACATAGCTATATTCCCTGGATGAAAAGAACACTATGATCCTACACTATGAGCTACGCCTTAGTGGAAACTTGAAGGATAATATTTACACCTTGCAAGGTAAATATGGTGTGTATATATTTGCGTGCAGGAATAAAAAACCATTTAGGTGGGACAGGGGGAAACTTGGTTTGTGCCACCAAAGCTCTAACCCGGACCTCTTATAACCATCCGACCAAACTTTTGATGATGATTTCAACCTCGTGACCACAGTAAATGGTTCCTACCCCTGGAATCACTAGTGTGGAAATCAAGGAGCAAATGAGTAGAAGATCTGATGTATGAGGCCCTAGAACCAAGCCAAGGATGAGGTAATGTGTTCCAGCTCTGATGTATGAGACGTTAATACCAAGACAAGGAGGAGGTAATGAGTTCAAGATCTGATGTATGAGACGCTAATACCAAGACAAGGAGGATGTAATGTGTTCCAGCTCTGATGTATGAGACGCTAATACCAAGACAAGGAGGATGTAATGTGTTCAAGAGCTGATGTATGAGACGCTAATACCAAAACAAGGAGGATGTAATGTGTTCAAGCTCTTATGTATGAGACGCTAATACCAAAACAAGGAGGATGTATTGTGTTCAAGCTCTGATGTATGAGACGCTAGTACCAAGACAAGGAGGATGTAATGTGTTCCAGCTCTGATGTATGAGACGCTAATACCAAGACAAGGAGGGTGTAATGTGTTCAAGATCTGATGTATGAGACGCTAATACCAAAACAAGGAGGATGTAATGTGTTCAAGCTCTGATGTATGAGACCCTAGAACCAAGACAAGTAGGAGGTAATGAGTTCCAGCTCTGATGTATGAGATGCTAGAACCAAGACGAGGATGAGGTAATGAGTTCAGGCTCTGATGTATGAGACGCTAATACCAAGACAAGGAGAATGTAATGTGTTCCAGCTCTGATGTATGAGACGCTAATACCAAGACAAGGAGGATGTAATGTATTCAAGACCTGATGTATGAGACGCTAATACCAAGACAAGGAGGATGTAATGTGTTCAAGATCTGATGTATGAGACGCTAATACCAAAACAAGGAGGATGTAATGTGTTCAAGATCTGATGTATGAGACGCTAATACCAAGACAAGGAGGATGTAATGTGTTCAAAACCTGATGTATGAGACGCTAATACCAAGACAAGGAGGATGTGATGTGTTCCAGCTCTGATGTATGAGATGCTAGAACCAAGACAAGGAGGATGTAATGTGTTTCAGCTCTGATGTAAGAGACCCTAGAACCAAGACAAGGAGGAGGTAATGAGTTCCAGCTCTGATGTATGAGATGCTATAACCAAGACAAGGAGGATGTGATGTGTTCCAGCTCTGATGTATGAGACCCTAGAACCAAGACAAGGAGGAGGTAATGAGTTCCAGCTTTCCATCTATGAGACCCTAGAACCAAGACAAGAGGAGGGAATGAGTTAAAGCTCTTATGTATGAGACGCTAATACCAAGGGAAGGAGGATGTAATGTGTTCAAGCTCTTATGTATGAGACGCTAATACCAAGGCAAGGAGGATGTAATGTGTTTCAGCTCTGATGTATGAGACGCTAGTACCAAGACAAGGAAGAGGTAATGAGTTCAAGCTCTTATATATGAGACGCTAATACCAAGACAAGAGGAGGTAATGAGTTAAAGCTCTTATGTATGAGACGCTAATACCAAGACAAGAGGAGGCAATGAGTTAAAGCTCTTATGTATGAGACGCTAATACCAAGACAAGGAGGATGTAATGTGTTCAAGATCTGATGTATGAGACGCTAATACCAAGACAAGGAGGATGTAATGTGTTCAAGATCTGATGTATGAGACGCTAATACCAAGACAAGGAGGATGTAATGTGTTCAAGATCTGATGTATGAGACGCTAATACCAAGACAAGGAGGATGTAATGTGTTCAAGATCTGATGTATGAGACGCTAATACCAAGACAAGGAGGATGTAATGTGTTCAAGATCTGATGTATGAGACGCTAATACCAAGACAAGGAGGATGTAATGTGTTCAAGATCTGATGTATGAGACGCTAATACCAAGACAAGGAGGATGTAATGTGTTCAAGATCTGATGTATGAGACGCTAATACCAAGACAAGGAGGATGTAATGTGTTCAAGATCTGATGTATGAGACGCTAATACCAAGACAAGGAGGATGTAATGTGTTCAAGATCTGATGTATGAGACGCTAATACCAAGACAAGGAGGATGTAATGTGTTCAAGATCTGATGTATGAGACGCTAATACCAAGACAAGGAGGATGTAATGTGTTCAAGATCTGATGTATGAGACGCTAATACCAAGACAAGGAGGATGTAATGTGTTCAAGATCTGATGTATGAGACGCTAATACCAAGACAAGGAGGATGTAATGTGTTTCAGCTCTGATGTATGAGACGCTAGTACCAAGACAATGAAGATGTAATGTGTTCCAGCACTGATGTATGAGACCCTAGTACCAAGACAAGGAGGAGGTAATGAGTTCAAGCTCTGATGTATGAGACGCTAATACCAAGACAAGGAGGATGTAATGTGTTCAAGACCTGATGTATGAGACGCTAATACCAAGACAAGGAGGATGTGATGTGTTCCAGCTCTGATGTATGAGATGCTAGAACCAAGACAAGGAGGATGTAATGTGTTTCAGCTCAGATGTATGAGACCCTAGAACCAAGACAAGGAGGAGGTAATGAGTTTCAGCTCTGATGTATGAGAAGCTAGTATTAAGACAAGGAGGATGTAATGTGTTTCATCTCTGATGAATGAGAAGCTAGTATTAAGACAAGGAGGATGTAATGTGTTTCATCTCTGATGTATGAGATGCTAGAACCAAGACAAGGAGGATGTAATGTGTTTCAGCTCTGATGTATGAGAAGCTAGTATTAAGACAAGGAGGATGTAATGTGTTTCAGCTCTGATGTATGAGACCCTAGAACCAAGACAAGGAGGATGTAATGTGTTTCATCTCTGATGAATGAGAAGCTAGTATTAAGACAAGGAGGATGTAATGTGTTTCAGCTCTGATGTGTGAGAAGCTAATACCTAGACAAGGAGGATACAATGTGTTTCAGCTCTGATGTATGAGACGCTAGTACCAAGACAAGGAGGATACAATGTGTTTCAGCTCTGATGTATGAGAAGCTAATACCAAGACAAGGAGGATGCAATGTGTTTCAGCTCTGATGTATGAGAAGCTAGTATTAAGACAAGGAGGATGTAATGTGTTCAAGACCTGATGTATGAAGGGCTAGAACCAAGACAAAGATGATGAAATGTGTTTCAGCTCTGATGTATGAGACCCTAGAACCAAGACAAGGAGGAGGTAATGAGTTCCAGCTCTGATGTATGAGACGCTAATACCAAGACAAGGAGGATGCAATATGTTTCAGCTCTGATGTATGAGAAGCTAGTATTAAGACAAGGAGGATGTAAGGTGTTTCAGCTCTGATGTATGAGAAACTAATACCAAGACAAGGAGGATGCAATGTGTTTCAGCTCTGATGTATGAGATGCTAGTACCAAGACAAGGAAGAGGCAATGAGTTCAAGCTCTGATGTATGATTCGCTAGTACCAAGACAAGGAGGATGTAATGTGTTCCAGCTCTGATGTATGAGGTGCTAGAACCAAGACAAGGAATAGGTAATGTGTTCCAGCTCTGATGTATGAGACGCTAATACCAAGACAAGGAGGGTGCAATGAGTTCAAGCTCTGATGTATGATTCGCTAGTACCAAGACAAGGAGGAGGCAATGTGTTTCCAAGGCCACGATGGAATAAAGATGTGTGCACAGTGCAGGAAGCTGTGTGAAGCCATTCTAAAATGGTAAAATACGTCCTTTTCAATTCAGTTTCTATCCAAATGTAATTTAATATTTCAACAATTCTCAGTAGTAGGAACTTCTATAAACTTTTTATCTCGATTAATGTTTGATCAGAAATTATCCTCGTGCAATAGTGTTCGTGAAATTTACTATTTCAAGCTGACTGCATCACAAAGCTGATTGGCATATGATGCACGTTTTTTATAACTGCTTACAAGTGATATCACTTGGCGTAGGTAATAATTGTTATTAGATTGTGAGACTATCTTAAAAGTGTGAATAAATTTGAGCGTACACATATGTTGTATTAGTACGTTTAGCACAAAGATTATTAGGGGCGCTATATAACGTAAACTGCAGTTAATAAGAGAGAGAGAGAAACCACGAGTAAATCATACGTGGAAAACCAACTTCAAAGATCCCCGCTACCCCGCGACCATCGCTAAAGGCGAGTGACGTTTTCAAGTCGCGCTCGCGGATTCTGTAGCCAGTTCGGGTTTCCAGTGAGTGGAAATGGATCGCAATCGGAAGGTTCTTGTTTTATATATGTTATACTTAAGAAGGAAAAGGCGTCACAGGAGAGAATGGGTGCACCTGCTCTTACAGAAAATAGCAGAGCTTGGAACTTTCTCACACTTGTTCCATTAATTGGGGAGGAGCGATGCAAAGTTTGTTTTACCTTCTTCGCGTGTGTAGTATTATTGAAGATTTGACGTAGTTTAAGGAATACCCCTCTCCAAGCCTTGGCTGCTATTGTTCGTGATTTGTATTCCTCTAGAATCTTGTACCATAGCACAGGCACGGGTCACCTGGAGGTCTTGAGGTAAGGTGTCATAGACTTTTGTGCTGAGGGTCCGGGGTTCAATCCTTGGTCCCGGCACAGATTTATCTGATTGCCAAACCCTTCCTTCACCTCTGACAAGACGTGTATTAATAACAACTTGTGAATGTGTGGAATGCCAGGCCTCCACCGTGGTTCGGATCCCACGTTAAAATGTAGGTCCTCCATTCTATCTCACTTTCACCCCACCACTTCACCTTAGCATAAGTGCATATAACCCGAACGGGTAGTAAGGCACGGCACTAATAATAATAATAATAATAATAATAATAATAATACATAGCACAGGCCTTTAAGAAACTAAAGCAATTAGATGATCTACATATCTTCCAGCTGTATATATAACTTTATAATATAATATAATATAATATAATATAATATAATATAATAATAGAAATTATAGAAGTACAAAATGCTTCCACCTCGCACCAAGTCTAAATTTAGTCTAAGCCCGGGAAAAAACAGTCCGCCTCCGCTGCGTCTGAAAGCTTCCATAAGAGCCAATGGTTTGTAGTTGATGTTTGTCCCGTCACGTCGCTAGGAGCGGTCTTGCGCCAAACTACCAACACAGGCGGGTGATTTTTCAACCTGCGCGAAAGAATTACCTCAGGGATATTATTATTATTATTATTAGCACCGAGTCTTACTACCCGTTCGGGTTATACGCACTTACGATAGTGTGTAATGTGTAATGGTAGGGTGATTAAGAGATGAAATGGAGGACCTACAGTTTAACGTGGAATCCGAACCACGGAGGAGGCCTGGCACTCACAACGGGGATACTTTGTACCGGGATGTTTTGTATGTCTGTACACCACATATTCTATTTTGTTTATTTTTTAGCACTGAGTCCCAACATCCGTTTGGGCTATACATAAATGTACTAACTAAGATAATGTGTTAGGAATGAGAAAGATTGAATTTAGAGAGAGTGTACCCGCATTTAGCATGGTGGTAAAATTGATAATCATTTAGAAAAAACTACCTTCAGTACATCCAACTGGGATTCGATCCTCGATCTTCCCGTCATAGGCAGTCTAGTCTACTGCAAGAGTAGCACGTTAGACCATGCGGCCACCGAAGCGGGTTTACCGTTGTTAGATAACCTTGGTGCTAAACCTAATAATAAAATAAAATAATAAGGTTACTCAGTTGAGTAGTGGTTGAACGTGGACATTGTAAGAAAGTAAAAATGTGTCCACGCTTCCTATTTAAGGCGTCATGTTCCAAATAGACTGCATTACGGGTGATGGGTCAATGCCTTGCCTGTGGTAATCCCGTTCTCAGCGGTTATAGAGATGACCTTGGAATAAAGCAGTGGTTATCAACCTGCCGTGGTTATTAGGGTTACGCGAAGGTGATTTAATAATAAAAAAAACTATTAACATAAACAAATCTAGGGATCTGATTTGTTATCATTTGTTTTTTCTTTAAAATATGAGTTTTATATTTTCTATTTTACTTAGCACCGCGTCTTACTACCCATTCGGGCTATACAAATAAGAACTAAGTGCGTTATTATGTTACGCAGGAGTAAGGTTGAATCTAGAGATAGTATAGCCACATGTTCTCGAAGGGAGAGTGGAAACCCACATATGAATAACTTCACTTAGGATACCTTGTAACGTTTAAAAGAGCTAGCCTGATATATTAATGTTCGTACGCCACCATTAGGGTGACATTGATATAACAATTGAATTGGGTCCATGTTTGCTGTTTTGTACTATACGAATTAAAAAGAGATGATGTCTTATTTTAAAAATTAAAACCCGCCTCGGTGGCATAGTTGGCTAACGCGTTAGTCGTGTTTAGCTCGACTGCTGAGGACAGGGAGATCGAGGTTCGAGTCTCGGTCGGGTGAACTCGGGG
>CABFVX010003683.1:48721-52697 GCA_902151425.1 Timema shepardi | reverse complement strand
AAATTCGGGTTCACTTCCTCTAATCCAACCTTCCCAATTCCTAATCCATTAGAGTAATTAGTACTTAAAGCGTATAACCCGAACGGGTAGTAAGACGCGGTGCTAAGTATTAAATATATAAATTAAAAGTTCTTGTGTTTTATAGTTATTTTAATTTTAAGTAGATGAACAGTTTTTTGCTAGATATTTCACACGTTGTAGATTTTAATAAAAGCCCAACTATTACTTTGTATGCATGATAATTCCTGACACGTGATAGTTAGAACACACATTAAGATGTCATAAACTCCACCTACTCGGCTCCTCGTCAGGAAGGAAAGTGAAGAAATGCGTACCCTGAAAGGGTGTATAGAGCGACATTTCCTTCTTGAATCTTCCTAAAAGAAAAAGGTGTCATACAGGTGCGTTTCTGTCCACAAAACTGCGTTGTCTTTTTAAACAGAGACGTAGAAGGATGTCGCCATACCTTGCAATGTAACAACATAACACAAATAAATCTTACTACCCACTCTCATTTAAAATATCGTAATTTTGAATATATATGTGAATAATAAATTATTGAGATATATGATTCTATATCATTACAACCTGACCAGGATTAAAACCCCGATATCCCCATTATCAGCAGTCCACTCCAGACCATTCCACCATTGGAGCGAGTAGGAACATTTCACCTTAAGGGTGTTCAGAGAACCGATAAGCCAGGTGTGTTAAATACCTCAAACAGTAATTAAATTATAATTATGATCCTTAGGCTGCAATGTGACAAGCTAAATCAGTGGAGTGACGTAGCAAAAGGCTCTCAACATGACCACGACCAGGGCCTCCTCGAGACGGGGGTGAAAAAGGTTACTACCAGGGATGCTGGACTAGAAGGGTCACTGTGTCACCAATCCTGTCTCGATAGAGACAAAAAAAAAGTACGTAAAAAAATTGCTTTTTTTCTCTTAGTTTAGCGCCGTGTCTTACTGCCAGTTCCGGTTATAAACCCATAAAATAATAATTACTCTAGTGTATTAGGGTTTGAGGAAGATTTAATTTAGAGTAAAAGTGTCTGTATTTGCGTGAAGGATTTGGAACGGTCGACCACCGAAGCAGATTAAGAAATATGTTAAAACCTGTTATTAATTTTATGTTATAATTAGTCTCCTAAAATGTGTACATAAATTCTAATACCATTATGTTGTCGATGTCGATGTGATAGAGGAAAGGCAGGCACTAAGATGAAGATCTGCCCGGGCCCAAAGTTCTGCCCAAGACGGCCCCACGACGGACCGGAACTCACACGAGAGGTTTCAGGATGAAAGGTTCAAGCGCTAATGGTCGCCATGCAACTCATTCGCATGTCCCTATTGTCGCCAAGCTGTTGTTACACCCATTAAACTCAGCGCACCGCCCCAACGTGCAACAGTCGGTCAACAACCACCCTCACATCGGGATTTACAAAAGTAAGGGGAAGGGTGGGTATACTTTAAATAATAATTGACCAAGTGCAACGAGGTCCTGTTTTACCTGGATCATTTAGAATTTCATCTGTCAATCCGGATGTTCCACGATAGCTGTCAAATGCGTAGAGAAATTTTAACGACACCTAGCAGGAACAATTTTTGAACCTAGGCCAAAGAGCCTAATGCATGTTTTTTTATATGGGTATCCATTCCAAGATGGTGGCCGATCAAAAATATGTATATTGGTTTGTTTCTCAATAACTTCCAAATGCGTGAACCAATTTTAACGAAATTTGACAGGGATATTTATTGAGCCTAGGCTGAACGAGGTAGGTACAGTACATAGTGTTTCTATATTATCATCCGTTTACATATGTTGATCACTAAAACGGCTTTTTGTTTAATGTTTCATCTGAAGTGATTTGAATCTAATATTCTAAGCAATCTACAGAGGCTTTTAAAATATATATATATATATATATATATTTACCTATATTGCGAGATGGACGTGTTAGACCAAGTAAGAAATGGCTAATCTTTATCAATATAATATACTATTTAATAGTATAGTATTAATTTATTTTCTGCATAATTTTATCAGCTAGGAAAATATTAACTTAGAGCTAAGGAGATATCCTAAGTCTCCCGTTCTAAGCAAACTTTTGGCATTTCATGACACAACCGTAACATTACTTTATTAAAATCCATGTTTACCAAGTGGTGGTCCACGGATCGATGCTGGTTTATAGGATCTTTGTTAGTGGTCTGCCAAAACAATCTTAGTTCTATACGTCTTGTATTTTAAGAATGGGAATAAAGATTATTATTACCTCATTTTGAAAGCAAGCAATTTAAATTTTAAATATTTCACCTTGAAGATTACGTTGGTTCATTCATGAGTCAAACAACATAGGTTTTGGAGACACATTTAATTTACCTGTCTGTGACTTCACTTAACTAATTTGTTTGTTTATAGGTTTGCTCAAACATAAAATGAAATTGAACCTTAACGGGTAATCAGATAATAGATCAGACTTAAAGTTGTTATTATTCATTTAAACATGTAAAGATTAAAAAAAATTGTATATAAAAAATTGGCAAAAATTTATAAATATGAGTCGTTTTAAAAATACAGTGGAGAATCGGAATTTGAGCCAAGTAGGTCATGTTTTAGAAAATATTTTGTTTGCCCCTGGCGACACCTGTAACCTGCCGATCCTTTGTAAGAAACAAATAGTTTTACTGGTTCATTAATTTTGAAAAGTTTTGAAACCACTGATATAGGTGATAAATTAGGATTCCCGATTTAAAGATTTTGTGTGTGATATGTTTAACAAAATTGAATACAAATAAAGATCTAATGACCATTAATTCCCAAAAAAATCATCAAAATTCACTAGTTTTCCCTTTAAAGCGGGAAGATGGGTTTGGTGATACGTTTCCCCTCCCCTAGAACACGAGCGCCCCACCTCCCAACCCCTTGTTTACACCGGACTCAGATCCGGGCAGTACCTCGCAGGTGATGTAGAGGGGGATGGAGGGGTGGGAGCGTGAGTCAAGGTCCGTAATTTAACAGTTTTTTTGTAACAACATGTTTTTAGGCCAAAGTAAATAAAATATTGCTTCAGTGCTTGTTGGCTCCATCTTGCACGCAGCAAGACAATCAGTGTTTTGACATAAATAACGCCGCTCACAAGAGAGATGCTACTTGAATTTACATACGAAAGGTACTTTTTACCCCCAATCCCCCATTCCCTCTGCAACCCTTTCCCCACTTCACACCATGTTAATCATTTTAAATGTGGTGCTTTTAAGGGTTGGGATTTAGGAAGGGGTAGTAGGACTAGACTTTCAACCCTTTTACTCACAAATCAACGCATCTCATAACACACTATTTAACACTATACTCCCCCCTCCACCCCCTCACGAAAACCATCCAAGATATGTTTTAATTTACAAATAGAGCCAAACCACACAGTAAATTTTAATATTGTGCAATTTGGGGATCCTTTTGAATAATAAAACGTTAGAGAAATTAACCTCGCAGTTCAATGAGCATCTTTTTGAAGGGCTGGCTTCAAGCAAAGTTAACCTCGATACACAATACAAAGTCAAAGATTGTATTTGTCTTTACATTCCAACGCCATGCCTTACTACCCACCCGATCTATTCCACGTGTTACTTGCTTTGATGGACGCATAATCTACGGTATCCCTTTCGCAGTAGACCAGACTGCCAATCACGGGGAGATCGAGGTTCAAATCTTAGTAGGGTGTAATGAGGGTTGTTTAAAAAAAAATGTTTTTCACTATTTATCTATGCAAATGCGGGTACACTTCCTCTAAATTTAGGCTTCCTAATCCCTAAAGTCGTTAGAGTACTTAGCGCGTAAGCGGATAATACGAACAAGTAGTAAGACAAGATGGTAAAAATATACATATAGCCTGTGTATTCTTCGTGTTTACATTTATGAGGAAGAAAAGAAATTTAAACTATATTCACCAGTATTTGCATGGAGGTAGAATGGG
>CABFVX010003683.1:31221-43721 GCA_902151425.1 Timema shepardi | reverse complement strand
GAGTTATCCGTTACCCATTCAGCTCCACGCGCGATCCTAGTATTCTTTACTAAATGTCTAGGCCTTTCATCATACACTACAAAATCAATCATCACTCTCGAATATCTTTGTGCTTAAACCATGTGTTTGCACAAATAACACTTTTTCTAAACACAGATTTATATTAAATATTAAATCGACTGCAAATACACTCGTAAAATTAACGTTTCTTGTATATTGTAATATAAATTAGAGTAATTATTTAAAAATATTTTCTTAGTAGAGGTTTTATAAATCTCGCTTTGACTAGGAGTATTTGAACATCTTGTTTAGAGGTATTGTTAAAGAGGATAAGGCTTACTAAAAGAATTAAGTAGTGGAATCTATTTCAAAAATTGGGGATGCTGTCATGACAGAGCTTACTATGTAATAACGTATGGTGTCTCTTTATACATAAAAAGGTATTTTGATGTAGATTCAAACAAACAGCACTAAACATCTGAACTTTCAATGAGCTCTACTACACAACGCCTGATGTTATGCCAAGCAAGAAAGTTGACTCAAGCCATTTATTGCCTTTAAACAACGACCGGTTTCCACAATTTAGCTATAGCTCACACAATATATATATATATATATATTTAAAATTTTAATTATTGGCATTGCGTTTGGGCTATCACCATATTTACACATCTATGGTAAGGATGATATCTTTGGAATTTATAGAAAATATATCCGCATATGTGGAGGGAAAGTGGAGGCCTATTTATTAAAAAGTGGTAAACCAGACCATCCAAGGCTAAGACTTTAGCCACGTGTTCATCAAAGCATATATTACTTATGCCCTTTTAGTTCCAAAAGCTCACTTCATGCACTGCAAGAATTGAGTGGCATCTCTTGTAGCTCGTTTTGGTTTTATTTTGTAAAATAAATATTATTATGACAGTAAGTAATGTAAAAAATAAGAGAAGTGTTTCTACCTTATTGTGTTCCGTGATGCATCTGCAGCAAATCGTCGCTACCTCGGTCTCAAGAGGGAACATATAAGTGTTTCTCCTTTTTTATATTTTAAGTTGAGCTATACAGTTGTAGCTTTTATTTGTGTACTTATTGTTAATCTTTATTGTGATGTCGTCTTGGCGCAGTTGTAAACTGTTTTTTAAAGGCAGACCAAAAATGATGGTAATATCACGTTCATGGAACGACAGTAGATGTGGATGAGAAGAGGGTCGGCAAGAGGGACGGGAGGGGGGGGGACAAAGGAACGGAGGAAGGGGAAATAGCTAGATCCTAAGAACACGTGGCAACTATCTTACGAACTATATAATATATAGTGCAGGTCTGTGTCTGTCACTATTGATAAGTAATATTTAATACCTCAGAACTAAGTAAAGCTTCATCAATGTTGAACACACACACAAAAATTATATATAATTATATATGTATTGGTATTTTCTAAAGTTTTTTTTATTCCTTCTTAGCACCTCGTCTTACTACCCATTCGAGTTATACGTCTATGTACTAATAGTTACGCTAATGTGTTAGGGCATAAAAAAATTGAATTTACAGGAAGTGTTCTCGCATTTGCGTAGAGGGAGAGTGAAAAAGTGGAAAACTATATAGGAAAAACCCTCTCCGGTACACCCGACCGGGATAGAATCCTGATCTCCGGTCATCAGTAGTCTTGCCTATTGTGAGAGTGACGCCTTAGACCACACAGTCACCGAAAAGTGATTTCTTTCTGAAGTTCCTTCCATTCTTAATCCCTAAATAATTATTTTCTAAATACTTGATTGCCATTTAGATCCATTTGTAATTTACTAAAATTATTGCTTTGAAACAAGAACCGTTAAACATTTACTTATTTTTAATTCATTCAAATTAATAGGATCTACCTTCCTTCAGTAGAATATTTCATTATTTGTATTTTACTTCAATAGAGGTTTATAGTCTTGTTGCCCAAACCATTTTGTAAGGGGTTCATTCCGAAGATTCCTCCTCATTGTGTATTGTGTATCGAATACATATGTGTACTTTCTTTTGATCCATAGGAGTGAGAAGTATTGTGATCATCAAAAATATTGAACTCAGTATTTTGATAGTTAATGTCAACGTTTCATATCTCTTCCAACTAGAAAAAGTGGTTTTAACAAAACCATCTGAATGTGTGTTCTTTTTAATTAAACTATATTTTATTATTGATCTTAGTTTGAAAATTTTATTTCTTAGAAACGTTTGATATGTTTATACTGTATCATAATTTATAAAATTAGAAATATTATGATCAACAATATTATGTATAAGGTTAGATATATGAAGAAATACTATAACTATATATGTGAAGAAATATGAATATATCTATCTATATTTATGAATAAATATGAATAAATAATATATCTATTTATATTTACTCATAATATAAATAGCACTCAGGGTCACATTAGCAACACTAGCCATTTTATAAATTGTTCAATTTTATTTCTTAATATTGGTAGCTTTATACATATTTTTTGATCATCTCACTAAAAAATATTTTATATAAAATTGTAAAATTTCACAAACTTTCCAGTAGCATTAATTAAAATAAATAAACTTTAATTGAACGTTAATTTAAATGATTATCTAATTAATATTTCGTATATCACATTATAATTTATCTTAGCTATTTCCATTTCTAATGTTTTAATTTTTTTAATTCATAGCTTTATTACATATTTTTATAAAATAATTTGAAAAAACATTGGTTTTCCTCAGACTTGAAAAATCACCAAAACATGCTGTCATATAAGAAAAACTAAAACGTATATAAAATAAGGAGAAGGAAATGAAAATAATAAACAAGAAGATATAACCTTCCTATCAATTATTAATACTCTCTACCAAATAAACATGAACATTACTATCAATAAATTTACATAATATACCACCTTGTTTTAATAACCGTTTGGGCTACACACATAGATTAATAAGTGAAATGATATAGAAATAAGGAAGATAAAAGTTTATATGGAATGTACTGCAAGGTCATGGAAGTAATGTGAGAAACCATTTAAAAACCACTCTAAATATGCTAGACATTGATCCTAACTGTAATTTCCCAATCAAAGCACACCAAACTAAATAAACTTAACATTTATACCACGTTCCCATCATATCAAGCAATTAATTATGTGTTTTTATACTCATATGGTTTAAATAAAGGATAACATATCTAAATAAGCTATGACGTATATATACTGATTTATTCCTTAGATTAAAACAAGGTATTTTTACGACATTATCAAGTTTGTTAGGGATGATAAGGTGTATATGCAACATTATCAAGTTTGTTAGGGTTGACAAGTTTTAAATTATTTAAAGAAAAAATGAAACCAAATTCAATAAATTCTGTGAAACATTCTAATATTTATATGAGTATTTTAATGATTTGATCGTAACAGACAAGATTTTGTTAAACTTTGTTTTATTTGTAATATCTTAAGGTTCTAATCAAAACGCGATTTCATTGTTGTTTAATGTCAACTTAAAATGTTTCCCTTAATATATAAGTTCAGCCTAGGATGTTTGATATCTTGGATATTTTATTTATTCTCAAAGAAATATATCAAAGTATCATGCCATCAATAGGCTATGATGTTACATACATAATCTTGTACCATAAAAACAGCGAAATGCATTATTAATTAATGTTTAAAAGTTAGAAATGGCTCTGGCTTCAGCTTTAGCAAAGGCCAGTGCCATGTCTTACACTTAAACACTTATTATTAATGAGTGTTAATATTTATTCTTAGGTTGATTTTAGTAATTAAAATTAATTTGCTTTAATTAGTTAAATTAATTATTCTTATAAAATAAGTACGTACATGTACAGGGTTTATTTCAATTTAAGTGTTTTAAAAATAATACATATTTAGACAATGGTTTTTAAAATATTTATAGAATAATTTATTTTCAATAAATCAGTTTCAAATCGTAGTTTAAGAGTGTTGTTGTTTGTTAACAAAAGCAACCTAACGTAATTTTTAAAAAACACTATAAATATTAGGATATGTATTTTAGATATAATAAGTATGTATAATGACCTAAAAATTTAGATTTTCTTACACAAATAATATTTTTTAAATATCATATTCCATATATTTATACAACAAAGTAATAAAATCTATTATAACTGGCCCGTTGGCCCAGTTGATTAGAACGTCGTGCTAATACCGCAAAGGTTTTAATTTCAATCCCACAGAGAGTCATTTTTATTTCAAAATTAATTCAATTTGATCATGTTTTCGTTTTTATTAATCAAGTTTGAAATTTTAGTGAGACTATTTTAACTGTTAATATAATATTTTACTACTAATTCTATTGAAATGAAGACACACAAATGTTTGTTTCATAAACCTCCCCATTTAGTGGTGGCATATTTGTTTCTCTAAATAAAATATAATATACAGTATTCATACAAATACTGATAAATGGGTTCAGCTGTCTTGGTATTCGCAAATGGGAGTACATTTACTCTCAATTCTACCTTAATCACCACTAAGACCTTAAAATCATTATAATGTATACATACAATTTGAAAGGGCAGTCTGACGCTGTGTAAAATGTACACTACTATAATA
This sequence comes from Timema shepardi, assembly GCA_902151425.1. Lineage (NCBI taxonomy): Eukaryota > Metazoa > Arthropoda > Insecta > Phasmatodea > Timematidae > Timema > Timema shepardi. The sequence goes on along the minus strand of CABFVX010003683.1, from coordinate 39,123 downwards.
CACCGGTATTTAAATATTTTTTTCAGACTTTGTTTATCCTTACAGGGAAACATTATCATCCGTGAACAAGACCTAGTGCTCTATTAATTGCGTTAAAATCTAAATTTCCCTAGAAAATTTTCAAATATTCTTTATTTTCTATTTTTTAAGAAAACCAAACAAGTCATCTTATTATGTTAATATTGTATTATACAATTTTAAAATATATAATTTAAGTGCTTTAGTAATTTTAACCTACTGAGCCTTGTGGTTTAAATAGATTTGGAAATTTTATTTCTGGTAAAAGATATTTTATATTTTAATGATTTAATTAGACAAATACAATATAAACTCTTAGATATGTTTACCTATTTAAATAGTCCTACGGAATATAATAAATTGAAATACATTATTTTGAAATAAGTACTAGAGCTAAGAACAAAGGGCATATGAATATTGTTGATGAGAGGCATTAAAATAAATTATTATTTTAGTATTAAAACATATATTACAGGTCCCACCGAGATTTGAACTCGGATCGCTGGATTCAAAGTCCAGAGTGCTAACCATTACACCATGGGACCTTATGAATAAGTCAGCGTGTGGTTGAATAGACAAGTTATATAATGTACCACATCCCTGATTGCAGCTTACAACTGATATTAAATGGACTTAGAACTTTGCACACAAGAAAAAAAACACTCTGAAAGACGCAGTGTTGGCCCTAATAGATACTAATAGATCCGCTAATATGAATTACTTTCAATAGTTACTACATTTGAAAAAGGTTTTATTTATGAATAGTTTCTCCTGATTAATTACCGTGATTTGGCCCCGTTATTAATAAGTGGTTAGGTATAAGAAATTGCGCTGTCCTTAGCTGTCCTATATAAAAACGAGGTTATTATTATTAATAATCAGATCAGATTGTTGTTAATGAATGTTTCGCACCGTTCTAGTTACGCAGTTAGCAACACTAGATATCTCAAGACACACAACACGCAGCTTCTAGGTCGTAATCAGAACCACTATTGCCATTAGATCACTTTTCTTACCATTTTAGGTAATATTCATTCCATCATAAATAAATAGTATGGGACAGCGAACACACTTTCTCCCACTTTTATTTTAAAATAAACATCTACTAAAAACGTGTAAGATTGGTGAAAAGAATTAATAGATTAATATTATTATTATTATTAGCACCGCGTCTTACTACCCGTTCGGGCTATACGCACTTACGCTAATGTGTAATGGTAGGATGATTGTGAGATGAAATGGAGGACCTTCAAGTTTAACGTGTAATCCGAACCACGGTGGAGGCCTGTTATTCCCCACAATCACAAGTTGTGATTAAAACACGTCTTGTCAGAGGTAAAGGAAGGGTTTGTCAATCAGATAAATCTGTGCCGGGACCGAGGATTGAACCCCTGACCCCAAGCACAGAAGTCTGACACCTTACCCCTAGACCACCAGGTCACCCTGATAGAGCTATACATTTTTGGAGAAACTCTCCTTAAAGATCACGCATGAAATAATTTACACTGTTACTTGCTCTATGCATTAGAAACTAAGAACACTATTACATAAAATTGAGAAAAGAGAAATATTGCTATCCACTAAAGAGCACAAGAATCAAGTCCATTTCCAAAGACCTGATTTAAAAAGTATACATATATGTTAAACTTATAGCTAAGAAATTATTGGTTTTAAACAAATGTATTTCAAATAATAGATTATTACCTTTAATAGTACTACAAATGTACATAAATAAGTTATTTCGTATCTCAAATAGTTGCTGATAAATGATTAAATGAAATTTGGAAAAGTTCACCTATGTACTTGTAATGTACCTTCAAAGTAATTTCCATGATAAAATGAGAACTTCCATCTGGCTTAGAATGATAGACAGTGTCTAGATGTGATATATAACCAAAATCCTTAGAGCAAATTTTGATAAATAATTTTTTTTCTCTGTTTGCTCTTCAGTAAACCACACGTAAATTTAGTGTTATATATCTAATTCCTAATACTCCTTGGTGGAAACTTACACCCCAAATACAAAGTACTATCCCAATCGGTAAAATAGTTCTGGCTCTAGTCTGAGGCACAGACAGACGGCATTGTTAAAACACTTTTTTTTTGTTCAGGGTTCATGAAACGTCGACATTTATCAAAATCATGAGTTAGATTTATTTGACGATCACAATACTTTCTCTCCGAGGTCTTGAGGGAAAGTAAAAAGAGGCAATCTACTGTTTTAATGTTTTATCAATACTAATGAGTGAATCTGTAAAATGTTAAGGCTAACAGATAATTACTTTAGCGAGGTTTATTTAATGCATAGTACAAGTTTCATAAGTAGACCTTTATCTGACAAAACAGTTACTAGTTCTAACTTCATGTCTTCATAAGTCAAGTCATGTGATCTGCAGCTCTAATTTTAATACATATTAGCAATATATATAAAACAACAATAATATAGTAGAATGGTTTGAGGGTATTTTTTTCTAAGTCTAACTACCCGTTTGGGTTATACGCTTACATATATAGTCTACTTATTACTCTAGTGTGTTAGGGAGAGAGTAAGTGAACACCCATTTGCGTGGAAGGATATTATAAACCCATTTAGGAAAAACAACACTAAGTGCACCTGACCTGTAATGAACACCAATCTTACTGTCTTCGGCAGTCTAATATATTGTGAGTCACGCGTTAGACAATGCGGCCGCCAAGGCGGGTGTTATGAATGTCAATCACTAATTAGTATGTTGCTATTTTCTAAAAGTTTCTTCCTTCAAAAATCCTACCATATTTGTGAGCATTTTCTTTAAAACCAAATTAGTATCTAGAATTTTTTTAAATGTTCATACCCTCAAGAAACGTCTAGCGGTTTCTAAATTCTAATAAAATCCGGACTTCACGAGGAAATTATCAAATATTCAATACTTTCTGTTTCTTAAGAAAACTAAACAAGTCAGTATATTATGTTAAAATTGTATTATACAATTTTAAAATATGTAATTTTTATGCTTTCTTGTAATTTTCTGGAAATTTTTATTTCTGGCAAGAGCTACTTTTATATTTTGATCATTTAATTTTACGAATAAAATATAAATTCTTGAATATGCATATGTATTTAAATAGTAGGGCAAATGAGATAGTAAGAGATTATTTTTAAATATATAATAAATATAAGTGAAAATTAAATACAGCATAGTTTCGCTTATCTGACATAAATGGGCTGGAAGAACGTCGGATAAGAGAAAATGTCGGATAATAAGAAGGAATTAAGAAAAAGCCAATAAACGTCTAACTACGCTATAATTTTACAAATTAAGCACCTAAATCTCACGTTTTACAGCAAATCAACAGAAAAAAATCAATACACCGTAACGTTATATACTTATTATTTATTTATAAATTTAGCATCAAATTTGTATTAAAGTTAACGTTAAAAATTGACTGCAAATAAATATAGAATTGCATAAAATGAACTTTAAGTAACAGCATTTCCGGATGTTAAATCCACAAAATGTCCAATCCTGTGATGATTTAAAAAAAAAATTGTGATCCTAGTCTGCTTTCTCGACGATTGCCGTGTCTTTGCTGCCACGTCTCGCTATCTTTGCATCATCATTATGTCGATCTCCATAGCTTCTTCTTGTTGCTCAACGTATTTCATGGCGGTTTCTAGAGCCTTAACTCCATCGTTATGCAAGATTCTGAGAGGCTCAACAACTGATGCTTGATCAACAATTTCGTTGTCATCTCTATTGACCAGAGGGATAATTTCTTAGTCAGTTATTTCAAACCGATCGTCTTTATTCATCCAAATTTCAACTTCTTGCGAAGATACATCCAGGGATACGTTAGACTAAGGGTAGAAAGCTTTCTTCTGTTTCACCTGTGCTTTCCGTTTCCATAATTTTATCTTCATCTTCGCGTAGCAGCTTATTCCATGATTTCTCAATTGTTTAGCCCTTACATCAGCCCAGGCCCTTGCAACCCAATAAGCATTACATTACATTAATACGTTTCAATTTTTCAATTATGTTTTGCCCTTCTTCAAATTCTTCTATCATTGTCGACAGTAGTTTCCTGCAATAGTTCCTTTCTATCGTTTCCAAAACACCCTGATTCATCGGTTGGCTTATGGCAGTTACAGTAGGTGGCAGTCTTAATACAGTAGATAGTAGCCTTAATGTCCCATCTTGAAGCTCCTCTGCATCCGGGTATTGTCTTGCAACAAAACTGATTTTATGGGGAGGTTATTTTATCCCAAAAATGTATTCATTGAATGAACGTATTCCTTAAAAAAAATCTTCGAAAAATTTCACTGTTCATCCAAGCACTTTTTTGACTGTAGTATTTTACAGGACGAGCGTTTTTTTAAATTGTTTTATAGGATCTTGGATTTTTGGATTTACCAATCATTGCGAGGTCTATATTGTGGTTTGCTCTAGCATTGCTGCATGCTAAAATTGTCAGTCATTCTTTACTACGCTTATAGCCAGGGACTGCTGCTTCAGTTCTGGCTGCAAGACTCTTTCTAGGTAACATTTTGTAATTAAGGACTGACTCGTTACAATTAAATAATTGCTCACCCGTTAGGCTTTCAGTTTCAATAAAGTCATGAAATATTTTCTTCAATGCCTCCAGTTCATGAAAATGTGATGACAGTTTCTCACCACAAACACTTAACTGACGGATTCCATTAATTTTCTTCCATTTGTCGAGCCAACAAATGCTTGCTGTAAAACCTGGGTCCTATTTATTAAATTCATTTCGAAAATGCAAATCCTTTTGCTGTAAATAGGCCCTGAAATAGGCACACCTTTTTCTCTGAACTGTGTAAGCCTGACGTACAGAGCCTCGCTAACTTTTTGATGGTCACACTTTCTCATCGTTTTTCTCTCTTTTAGTGCACCATCTGTAACTCTCTTGGAGCACTATTTTTCTATTTCCAATCGTTTCCTTTTCCAGCCTACGGTTGTTACCCATTCGACGCCATAGTCATCAGCTACCTTCCTCATCGTCCCTCCTTTGTCCGGTCTCTTGATTGCCTCAAGTTTTTCTTCCATTGATACAACTTTCTTTCTTTTCGTCGTCATACTCACGTAAATTTCAATAAAAACTGCTTCAAATTACAACTACGTTACTTAAGATAACACACACGCACGGAAACACACAGTAAACCGATACGCATACAATAGCAAACTGCACTGAGCGACCATTAAGAAAGGCGAGACATGAGCGAAACTTGCACCTCTAGTGTACAGTCGGGGCAACTGAGTGGCTGCGGCACAATGAGGGGCAAACAAGCGGCCCTTTTTAAAATTTAGTGGCGTCAGATAAGACGTTATGTCGATTAAACGAGACTCTACTCCATGCATATTTTTGATAAATGGCTTTAAAACAAATTACCACTTTATTATTAAAAAATAATATACAGGCCCCACCGAGATTTGAACTCGGATCGCTGGATTCAAAGTCCAGAGTGCTAACCATTACACCATGGGGCCTTGTGTGTAAATCAAAGTGTGGTTAAATACAGAGGTTAACTACTTATATAACGTACCACATCTGTGGCAACAGTTTAAATTGATATTAAATGGCCTAAGAACTTCGTACACAAACAAAAGGAAAAATCTGAAAGATGGAGTGTTGGTCGTACTAGATTCTACTAGATCCTACTATATACTAATTGATCCTACTATATACTAATTGATCCTACTAATACTAAGAGATCCTACTATATCCTAAGAGATCCTACTATATCCCAATAGATCCTACAGTATTCTAATAGAGCCTACTATATCTTAATAGATCCTACTATATCCTAAGAGATCCTACTATATCCTAATAGATCCGATAGTATGCATTACTTTCAATAGTTATTAAATTTGGAAAAGTTTGATGTATAAATAGTTTCTCCTGAATACTTTGGTTTTATTTTGCCCCCGTCATAGTCCATATATGCGATCCACCCACATTATGACATTAATGGAGTCGAAATGAGTAAGGTAGATTTGGATTAAATGCACTTACCTTTGCTTGAAGAGGATGTAAACATATTGAGGAAATTATCGTACTTTATTCTTCAGCCAGGATTCAAGCCCATACCTACCAGATACCAGCAGGTTTGATGGACGAGCTTGACGATTATTCCACCTATCTACCGAAGAGAGTATTTCTCTTTGAATACAAAATAAGCCTGAAAAAAATGCCATTGAATATGCAGTAGGCTACTTCTTTTTACTGCATCTTACTGCCCATTCCAATCATAGGGTTTATGCATAAATTATAGCTATTTTAATTTTTTGGGGGGGATAAATAAAGTAAAATTTAAAGGAAATATACTCACATTAGTGAAGACTGAGATTGGGAAACCGTTTATTTAAACACATCCTTTATTCATCTAGCTGGGATTAGATCCTTAACCTTCCTATCAATGGCAATCCAGTTTACTGCAGGCTGTATGACTTAGGCCAGTGTTTCCAAATCGGGGTGATACCTACCCCTAGGGGGCGTTCTGGTTTTCAAGGGGGCGGTAAGTTGTAAGTGAGTGGTATGGGAAAGTTTAGGTTTTAATCGATATTACAACATCAATTTTGTCTTAATTATAACAGACAACAAAATATTTGTAATTACATCCTTATAAACATTTAACATAGTTATGTTTTTTTCACAAGGGATATAAGTTAAGCCACTAAAAGAGCTCTGTTTTTTGTGATGTTTTTTTTTCAAACGAGTATGTTTTGTCCAACTGGCAGCAAGCAGTCTCCGATAATAAGTATGGACAGATTGGGAATCTGTACAGGTGATAACAATTATATTTCCATCTATTATTTGTTTTTTAATAAAATTTTGGACTCGACTTATGTTTTAATCTTTTTGATACAAAAGAACAATTCTTCTCTGCTCACGTATATTTTCACTAGAAAATCTCGAAGGAAATCAATCAAAATTAAAAAAACACCTTAATATAATATTAATTATTTAGTTTGGAATAATTAAATATGAATGTACAATATAACATAAATTTAAGTTATTATCGCTGATTTCAAATTTCTCTTACTTTTAACTTTGGGTAGTGGGGGGCGGGGGCAGGGGAATATAGGGGGCCAGTAACCAACATGTATTACTCAGAGTGGGTACTAGGCTAAAAAAAAAGTTGTGAGCCACTTAAGCCACTTAGCCTTAGGCCATGTGAGCACTGATATAGGCAGCATCATGGCTATATTCCTATAAGTACACCTAAGTTAGTTACTTGACCTATTCCTCACTGTAGTTTTACTGGTCACTCAACATGAAAACATTTATATTATGGAAATTACATATTTATAGTTAACACAAAGTCAATGTTATTTTAATAACAAGTTTCTATTTTAAATAACTGACAACATTATAATTTTTCAAATTCATCCATTTTTGGCTCAGCGTGTAAATGTACACGCGTTTTGATGTTGTTTAAAAGCTACGTAAGTAAAATAACATTTTGAGAAATTAAATGGTTAACAGAAATAAATAATTATTATTACCTGTATCTTATGTAAGGTATTTAACGAGCATTTTCTGAACGAATTGAATATATGAACAAACGGACTATACAATAACTTAAATTTGTAACAGTCAAAACCTCAATCCCTCCAGCCTTTAATTCATCATGTGAAAAGGCAAGCCCATATTTCATCAATTATAAAGTTTTCGGCCTTGCCGGGAATCGAATCCGGAACCCTTAGCTAAACAGATAGACACGCTACCGACTAAGCTAAGGTGGCGAATTAGTAATCAAATAATAATACTATTATTATTATACACTAAACCAGAACTGAAAGAGCCGCCTAGGCATGATAATAAACGTCTTCTAAATATACCGTGGTTTCAACGCGTCTATCCCCCCCCCCCCCCCCCCCCCCC
>CABFVX010003683.1:10486-31066 GCA_902151425.1 Timema shepardi | reverse complement strand
CCCCCCCCGCTCCCCTATATTTCAAAACAGCTGTTTGAAGTAAACCCACAAATCACAAGACGTCTTACAACGCGCACCCTTTCTATTCTCCCCTCTCCCCCCACACACCACCTTCCCCCATCCTTCTCACTATCTCCCTGGTGGTGACAAGTGGAACTACCCAACAATGAGGAGGAATTACACCACCTGCTAATTATCAAACCTCATTACGGGGGAGAGATTATGAGCGTCGCAAGGGGATGTTGGAAGAGGGACGCTCTTCTCCAGAGAACCATTAGACAAATCCACGACTGTTGATGGAAACGGGGACCTTAATAACGCTATACACAAGTGTTAGAGTGACGTAAGTCCACGGTCAGCCATTCTCACATGAGAAATCACTTTGAACTAAATATTATTTCGCGGCTATGTATACAAGAGTTTAATTATTTTACTTGATTTGTATTTATGTTCGCCTAGTCTTAGAAGTTGTTCGGGTTATACTAGTTGAATAGGAACGAGCAAAATATAATTTTAAAACAGATGTACCCAAATTTCCTATAAGGGAGAGAAGGAAACCTTTTAATAAAAAAACACAACGACACACCCAACTGGGATTCAAACCCCGGCAATCCAGTCCATCACGAGAGTGATGCGTATGACCGGTTACTTCCCTAGTACTAGTATCTAACAGAAAAACGGTTGAACCAATGTCTGTTTTTAAAGAAAAAACATATTAATGGATAACAAAACAAAACTATGCAAATATCAAACAATATATACAAATAAACATACATAGGGCATATATATAAACAATATATGGGTGTAAATTAAAAATATTTTTTCTTTTCCATTTTTCAGATAGGATTGATTAATTAATTTCATTTTTAGACAGGATTAATAAAAAAGAAAGGTGTGCCGAAAAAACTTTGTACCCCCTTATAAAATTCCTCTTTGTCCCACCTTAAGAGCGCTGTTGTGATATATAAATGCAATGAAGAGTCCTAGAATACAAGTGGCAGATCCGGTAATGAGGACAAAACCCTATTCTATCTCATTTCCAAGCCTACATTTCTAACTCAATTTCACTCAAGCTATGAAGAATAGGTAAATTTTGTTTGAGATCAGGCGATGTGTTTTTTTTAGGGGGGGGGGGCGGTAAAAGAGTTTTGCGTGTTGCACTATGCAATGATTTTATTTCTTATCACTTCTCTTGTGTTTATCGTCAGGTGTGATGTGAATTCAAAATATATTCCTTAAATCCTTAAAAGGGTTCAGTACAATTAGGTTGTAGTTTGACCTCAATATTGATTTCTCTGTTTATCTGACATATATATATATATATATATTACAGTATAAAGAATAAAGATGTAATTTTTTTAATGACTTTAATATTTAAATCATATTTTGTACGAGATTTGCGATTTAGTCCCTTGATTTTTAAGCTAGATAAAAATAACATATTTTTTGCTCGATTACAAAAATATAATTGGCAATTGATTGAATAAAATTGTGATTTCAAATCAAGGTATTTATATTATACCTATTCTTTGCGACTATTTTAAATCTTAAATATATTGAGTACTATTGGATTCAAAGTAGTAAAGGATTAAGGGATTAAATCGTTCCATACATAAAAACAAATCAAAACTGTGCGTTCAAGTTTCCTAGACTTAATTCACTTAGTATCACCTTTGGCTATTGAACCAAGAGCCTTTCTTTTATTTGAAATATTTAATTTTCAATTTCCAAACAGACTGATTATATCTTCAACACACTGATTATTAAAATTAATTTCTATCTAGAACACATCATACCCAGACCCCTGACCTTTAATTCATCACTCGGATAGAGACAACCCACATTTAATCAATTATAAGTCTCTTGACTATACCGGGAACTAAACCACGGACACTTATCTCGGCAAGCAAACATGCTACCGACTGAGATCATGTGAGGGATGGAGTTCAGAGTTCAAGGTTTGATTCCCAGAACGGTCAAGAAATGTTTCATTGATGAAGGTGGGGTTTCTCTTTTCACAATGAAGGATTGATGTCCGGGAGACTGGATGCCGTGTCTGTTATAGAATTAAGCTAGTTTGTAAGTCGTGTGCTGATATAATACATATATTCAGAAATTAAGGTTAAATACACCAAATAATAATGTACGAATAGCTAAAACCCACATATTACTATAATGCCCCCGCCTTACATTTCCTAAAATGTGTATGTTATTTCAAAATATTAGAGTTAACCGTAGGTAGTTGATTTATGAAAACCGTAAACTGGTACATTTTGATGTCCATGTGACCTCCCCCCTCTCCCTTCAAGTTGATATTACGGAGAAAGTCGACGGTAAAATCCTGTACGAAGGGGGTGAAAAAATATGTGCTCATGAGTTTTATAGCTACAGCTCGTCTGGCGCATCGGGAGGGAGAATAGTTTATAAATAACATACATGCCCCCCCCCCTTCTTTCCAACCATTTTTCTTACTTTTCTATATTAATTTGAAATACGACTGTAGCTGCTGTAAACAAGCGCAAGTGTGCCGCGACGGCCTATCCCGACATCTGGCCGCGGCCGGGGGGAGAGGAGACACAGATTCCTGTATATTTTCTTAGTTCTTTTAGTTCCTTTAAACTCTTGTCTGTTCCTCTAAAGATGTATTCTTGGTGCACCCCATGTATATATCACATTCCACTCCAAACAGTCGACACCAGGGTTTACATCTTCCCAACACACACACACGTTTAGAGCACACTCCGAGACCAGGACCGAGTTAAACTGGATTGTAACATGATGCACTGATATCAAAACTAAAACAATGTTTCCTCAGTTTGAACGCGTTTCAGTGGTTAGATTACAACTTAAGCTTGATTTCAATATTCTCATTATAATTGTGGCCTTGAACTCTACGTCGCTAGATTTATGTTACACAAGGTTAATGTTGGTGTGGTGGTATAAATTTACATCACGGGTAAACTTAAAGCTAATTTTTACATTGGATATTTTACAAAGATGTATTCATCTTTTATCTAAACTATGGCTAGTGCAGTTCTTCTAAGCTAACCTTTTCCCGTTAATTTTGAACTAAACCGTAAATAGCCCGTGTGCTGAACTAACAAATCTGAAAATTAAAATAACAGTTCGACTTTTCTAGCCACAAGGATATAAATTAAGCTAGCTTGCTCTGAGACACACGTAACATTACACCTCTGTAACTAGCACCAGGAATATAATATTTAGAACATTGACTTCCAACTTTTTAGATCGTGGACCACTTGAATTGAATGGTTAGACCACGGGCTTCCCACCTTACCCTAACACGTGACGGGAGATTAAACCCACGCACAGTTGCACACACTTGTAGTCTTATGCGTAGTCCATTTTATATTAGTAAAATAAATAATAATTATATATTTCACTATTATTAAATATGGGTCTTATTAGGGGGACTATATATTGATATTTAGCATGAATTCAACCATCCTAATGTAATTTTTGATGCCTTTTTTACGCCGTCAACTTTCAACTGTCAGAATCAACGGAGGACTATTTCAATAGTAGGTGTGGCTCTACTTTAATTATGTTTATAAATCTGTGTTCATTATGTACCAGAGTTTATAACATTGTATCGCACATATAAGTGGTAGCAATGCCTTTATTAGCCTGTCTGAAACATCAGAGAGAGCGGGAAAGCAAAAGTTCAACATAGGTTTTTATTAAGAAAATATTTTAAATGTTAAATCACAGGACAATTCGAAAGTTGGTATTTTCAATGGCTGGTTCGCGGACCACCACAGAATCTTCATGGACCTCAAGTTGGTAACCTTTAATGTAGACAATAGGATGAATTTAAAACTATTTACAAATAGTAAACTATCTCTGGTGGAATCTGGTATTAAATTAGATTTCTCTGAATTAATTCCGCCCATCTTACCATTCAATCCCTCAAGCGGAACTCCAATTTTAATCAAAATAAGTTTGTGTCATTGTACACTTTATTTACCTTTAAATTTAACGTCAATTTTATCTTTATGGATTACACTACGGACACAACTAATACACCATAGTGAAACCATTCAAGATAATCTTACTATCTTTCAGGGTAAATCTAGAGCACACCCTCAATTTGGTTTATTTACCTAAGCAAAAGCACAGATAAAATTACTCACACAAATAAATATTTAATCTAAAGTTGCATAAATAAACAAATTTAACTTTTGAGAAAAGGTTAGCTTTAAAACCTTCCAATTAACAGATTTAACAAACATATAACAGAAAAATAAATGTATAGCTCTATTAATTTTATGGAATAAATAATTTGGAAATGGCACATCTAAAAAAATATTTGCCCATCCTATATTATTAGATCATGAAAGAAGAACTGATTAATTGGTAATCTAGCATGTTTTTAGTAATTTGCCATGATATGAATTTAAAACATGTAAAAAAGAAACTGTAATTTCCTATCCACATTAATTTAGAGTTAGGGTACAGGTAACATTATTTTAGAGTTAGGGTACAGGTAACATTATTTTAGAGTTAGGGTGCAGGTAAACATTATTTTAGAGTTAGGGTGCAGGTAAACATTATTTTAAGAGTTAGGGTACAGGTATACATTAATTTAGAGTTAGGGTGCAGGTACCATTAATTTAGAGTTAGGGTATAGGTAACATTATTTTAGAGTTAGGGTCCAGGTAAACATTATTTTAAGAGTTAGGGTACAGGTATACATTAATTTAGAGTTAGGGTGCAGGTAACATTAATTTAGAGTTAGGGTGCAGGTAACATTAATTTAGAGTTAGGGTACAGGTATACATTAATTTAGAGTTAGGGTGCAGGTAACATTAATTTAGAGTTAGGGTATAGGTAACATTATTTTAGAGTTAGGGTCCAGGTAAACATTATTTTAAGAGTTGTCCCAGCGAAGTTGATGTGGAATGTACTTTTTTCAACTACAACATTTGACAAAGGTTCGGAGTTTCAAATTTCAAATAGTCATAGCACTGAATTTAAATATCAAAATCAGAATATCGCTAGGGACATTAAAAAATAGACGGCACGGTGCACGACAGGGACTTTGACTCTTTTTTTAATCTTTAAATAGAGACATTTACTAAAACACATAGGATCTGTGAAACAAAACAATATGCATTGTTGCAGAAACACTTCATCAAAGGGGATAAATGAAATATTATAAACTGTTACAAAAACAATGAGACAACAGGAAGAAACATCTTGGTCCATTTAAGAGCATAGGATCAATTTTTATTTTAAAAGATCTCCACAAAGAAATATATATATATATATTTATTAAAGCCAATAATCTATTGGTTTTATAAAAATGCATTCCAACCAAATACAAGATTTTTATTTTTGATACTAATATAAATGTACAATGATAAGTTATTTTCATATCTCAAATAGTTGCGGAGATATTCTCAAAACTGGCCATTTCCATTTATGCGAAGTATGTAAAGGATCCTCAAAGTAAAATTAATTGTAAAACTAGAGTTGTAACTTTGTTTGTAGTGCTAAGCTATGTCTAGATACCAAATGCAATTAAACTAATTCAAATGGATTTATAGAAAATGTATTTTTTTATTTTTGCCCTTCAGTTAAACTACCCCTAATTTTAGTGTTAGCTATCTGATTACATAAAATCCCTCAGGGGAGCCTTATGAAAATCCAAGATAGTTTTAGCCTGATTGGCCAAATGGTTTTAGATCTGAACGAGATACAAACACATAAACAGACAGACGGCATCTTTAAAACCACCTTTTCAGCTTCAGCGAGTCATGAAACATCGATATTTCTTGAGTTCGATATTTTGGCTATCACAATACTTCTCTCTCCGAGGGATCCAGAGGAAGTAACTAATACTACGGTATAAGTGATATGGACAATGTACTCGACTGTGTTTGACCACACAGTGATATTTCAAACATTGTATTTCCTTTATCTCTCCAGGCAAGTGTCTGTGAAGCCTTTCTCACATTAGGAGCTTTCTCAACAGATTATTATAATCAGTACCAATACGTTCTACCCATACCAGTGAGCACGAGGATAAAGACGTCTGTCTCGTCCTACATGATGCACAAGGGACGGGAGGTTGAATCCCAAATGGGTGTAATTTTTTGTTTATGAATGACTTTTCCCTTTAGTCCCTTACAAATTTGAGAAAGGTTTTACACCCTATAAAGAGTAAATAATCGGATAGGCCGAATGGGTAGTAAGACACTAAGTAGGATACTGTTCTTTGGAATGCGCTGAGTAGTTATCCTATGACAAATAGTTCTACTACTTCTGTGAACATTGATATCACCTGTTAACAGCCACATAATCTGCCCTATGAATGCATGAAAGTATATTTGTTAAATCTTAAAACGCTCAAATACTTTATAATACATCGTGATTGGACTTTAATCGGAGATCAATATTTATAGGAAGTGCGTTTCAGAAAATGCAAACGTAGCCAATATTGATAACATTTTAGCACCACGCCTTATTACCCATTAATCTTATACGTATGTGCTAATCACGTTAGTGATGTTATGGATGAGGAAGACTATATTTATAGAAAGTGTACCAGCATTTGCGCGAAGGAAGAGTGGAAAGAATCTTTTCGAGAGAAAAACCACCCTTAGTAGACCCGACTGAGATTTGAACCTTAATCTCACCATTATGGACAGTCTAGTCCACTGCAAGAGTAACACCTTAGACCATGTGGCCATCCGTAGGGTTATTTTGATATTTAATAAGTGTTAAGACCCACTTCGGTGGCCACATGGTCTAACGTGCAACTATCATGTTGGACTAGACTTCCAAAGACAGGGAAATTGGGGTTCGATTCCGGCCGGGTGCACTGAAGGTTTTTTCTAAGTAGTTTTACAATATACATTTACGCAAATGCGGGTGCACTTCCTCTAAAATTAAAACCTTCATTATCCCTAAATCCATTAGCGTAACTAGTACATAAGCTTATAACCCGTACGGGTAGTGAGACGCGGGGTAAACAAAGTGTTAGTTTATAATATATGATAGGTTACAGTTGAAGAACACATGAGATGACGTGCGAGACTATCCAGTGGCTGTTCTTGCCCACAGATAAGGTGCTTTCTAGGAACATTCGACATTCTCTTCAACATCTTTCTCTTGAAGTCATTTACGTTGTTGTTTTAAAAGTATGTTATATCTAAATAATGTATTAAACATATGTCTTACTTATGAATTAATCTTCATCCCCCTCTCCTCATATCTTCCAGACTGCATTCTCCTGTTCGAACTCCAACCGTGAACACGTGACCTAGCCCAGTGTAAACGCAGTCGGTAGTCCCAGACCTAGCGCAACAAGCCCGCCATGTGTCTCCAGAGGACACGTGTTGCACACGTGTTAGAATAACCCCCTTCCCCTCCTAAACCCTGGCACACTTCCTACAACCACGCGCTCCAGCGGTCTCAACTATCCTCCACTCGCTCAACGAATACGGCCTTTCTATTTCCGGGGTTAAGCTGGACTCAGGCTTAGGTTTAGTTCGTTAAAGATAGTCTGGGTCCTTTTTTTACACTTTAAGGGTTAATTTATTTGAATCACCGCATCTTACTACCCGTTGTGGCTATACGCTTTTTAAGCGTTACTAAATATTGTTTTGTATCCAACCGCCTCACACATATGTTTGCTTACTTTGACATGTTAGGTCAATTTACTTCACTTATAAATATATTTATGATGCAAGTGAATATAAAAAACAGTTTCTTAGTAACTCCTTAACAACATACAACCCAAATGGGTAGTAAGACGCGGTGCTAAAATAAAATCTTATTAATAGTTAGAATAGAGTGGAAAATACCGTTAATCGGCTGTAGTATGTCATTCCATTTTCGGTTGGTGAACAGGGAATAATAGATGGGGAGTCAATCTGAAACAGGTTTGGTCACTTTTTTCTGACTAGTATTCCATCAATGATAAGATTAATTTATTGAACTAGTCCAGTTAGAGTTCCACCTTTGATTTTATATGTAATGAATATCTAGTCGAGATGCCTCAATAAGCTCTATATTATTTATACTTTATTTATATGTACTGTACCTATCATAGAAGTACAATGAATTGAATATAGTGTTATTCAGATTTCTAAGTAATAATTAATACAGATTGTTTGTAGATGGTTACAGGACAATTATAACCACGTAAAGAACCTGGGGGATCCTGAGTTGGTACTGTAGGCACCTGGGTATATGGATATATCTGTTCAGACAGATGTTACTCTGCCAGTGCCTAGCTCCAAATAAGAAGTGAATCCATTTCCTCGTGTGCTGAAGATTGTCGAGTTGCCTATCTCCCAGGTGCATACAGCGTCAAATTTGGCGTCGCTGACCTTGTGGAAATACTTATCTTGTCATTATCTACAACCCGTGTAGTAGTCTACCTAGAGATCTTAATAGTCTTGTATTTTATAAGCAAGTCGAGTTTGTTACTGAGGAAGATATTGATGAAATGCTAAATATGGAGCAGGACGCAGTATGGGGCAGAAACTTGGACTCTCATAAGAAGATGGAAAAGAAATACTTGGAAAGTTTTGAAAGGCTGTGCTGAAGAAGGCTTGAGAAGATCAGGTGGACAGAGAGCGTGACAAATTAAGTCATAAAAAGAGTGTGTGAGAAGAGAACCATTTTGAATTTGATACAATGATAGCTCAAGTAGCCGATGAAGTCACAAGCCTGCCACAAACTCTACCTTAAACTATGAATGAAGAACTAATCATGTGAATATTCCTGGGAGGCCCAGTGGAAGAGCATTGGCGCGCTAAGAAAAAGTTCCAGATTTCAATTCCATTGTCCCCTTCCTTCACCTCTGACAAGTCATCTTGTGAATGTGAGGAATGCTAGGTCTCCACCGTGGTTCGGATTCCACGTTTAAACTGTAGGTCCTTCATTTCATCTCACAATCACCCTACCATTGCAAATTAGCGTAAGTGCGTATAACCCGAACGGGTAGTAAGATGCGGTGCTAATAATAATAATAATAATAATAATAATAATAATTCCATTGTCTACGTATAATTTTCCAACTAATTAAATAGATTTGTATGATTTAAGTACAAGTATGTAGCCGTACCATTGTTAATTTCTACATATTGTAATGTTTATTTGCTAGGGGTATTAAAAAGTAGTTTTCCTCATCAACATATTAAATTATTACATGACTTAAAAAACTACTTAATTATAGTACAAACATAAAATTCGGTCTTTCAGCCATCAACTTACCAATGTGAAAGAGGAAACCACAGCTTAGTGAATAATACAAACATATTTATTTAGATAATCGAACCTGGCACCCTAAGTAGAGGTGTTACCGAATGAGTTAAGTAGTTGGAACCCGTTGTGAATATCGAAGGTAAAGTTTTGATAAGAGCTATAATGCTGGTTGAATGTTCTAGAAATAAACTTGGATTCCGGTAACGGGGAGGTCGATTTCCAGGTAGGATTACCGGAGGTATTTTTTTAAATGTTTCCCACTCTCTCCGTGCAAATTAACGTTTATCACTCTTAAATAACGCCTTCCTCTTCCTTGCTATATAAACTAAAATATGAGGATCTCCAGGTAGCTAATAACACGCGGTTAACACAGGACAAGTTGGGGTAGGAGGTATAGATCCAGAAGTCCACTAGAATAATAATAATAATAATGTAAATGGTGTTAAATTATTATAATCAAGTCAAGTGTATAGATAAACACTAATTTTAGTAGGAAGGCCCGGATCCAAGAAAGTACCTGCACACACTGCTAAAATAAAACATAAGCTAATTTGAATGTTTATATTGCAGTCATGGTAATATCTTGAAAAAATGTGCCTTACAACATACATTTTTATTTAATTCTGACAAAATGTTACTTACTTATTAACAAACGTGTGTCAAAAAGATATTTCAGACTGTGATTTTTAAAACGTAAACAACACCTCTATATTGCAGAGAATATAGTAGCTGCTTATGGAACTATAAATCTAATTTATTGTAGTGACATTTCCTTATATAAATAATATCTTTATCAGAGAACTTCTAAAGTCAATTCTATAAGAAAACAAAATGATATTGTCGAAACATTAAAAACAAAACTATTTGTTTAAAATGCCTCCACAGCTCTGAATCCATCCCTGTCGATAGGAAAACCCCTGGAAGCTCTCTATATTATATTATCCAGCACCCGTCCTTGAGGACTAGCGATTTGAGGGATATATCTAGTTAAAGAGACTTGGTTCTCTTCCTGGTGGAGTTGCTAAAGATATTTATTATTTGTATTGATCATGGGGCATTCCTAGTACCGTAAAAGAAACAAACAAAGAATCATTATATTCAGAGAATTAAGAATCCACTTTGAGACAATGTGTAAAGAATTAAAGTAAATTTTATATATGATTTTTAGAATTAATTCCATTATTATAATACTATTCGTGCTAGTCATTTGGTACGAAATGATTTTTATTTTCTAAATAAGTTTGCTCAGCACTCCCCCTCCCTCCTAGTATTAAACAGATAATGGCGTTAGGGGTAGTCATGTTATTGTTTGGAACGCATTGCTCTAAATAAAGGTAGTTTATACGTTGCTTGTGTATAATACATGTGTATTTAGAAAGTGTACTTTAATAGCCCTAAAAATATATATTTATTATAACTTTAACATTTTATGATGCTTGATTGTCCGATGTAATGTCGTTAACGGCCTACCCGTGAAGTTATGCAATAAGAATCTCTGATCTGTAACGCGGATCACACAGATAACGACTATCAGGCGCGACTACTGTGCAGTCGGACCAAGAGGAGTAGATACAAATGTTAGGCTCATTTACACCCCATGTTTCTAAAGGCAGTATTTATAATATAGTCTCTGAAGTCAACCAATATCTCCGTGGACAAATATCAAGCAAATTATAATGAATGAGGGATTAGTTGAAGTCAGAATCTCGACTATACATACGGCCCTAAATAACTAATACAGTGTGTGTGTGATGGCCGTGTGAATTCATAGGCTCTCAGGGTTATCTATCCACTCAGAGCCTTTGAAACTTCCGTGTGCACAGCTTTTTACTGCCACTCACCCAAGGTTAGGTTTGTAGGGGCTAGCGATACACATGACCAAAGTTATCTTTAATATGTTTGTTTCTAATTGAAACTCAGTTCAAAAATGTTTTCTTGTAACATTAACCCTAAAAGGTATGGGTAAAATATAATTGACCATTTTTATTATGTATCCGCAATGATTAGATTGCGAAATAATTCTGGAATGTTATACGTCACTGTTTTATATTATGATCGTGATTAAATTTGTAGCAAACTAATCCAATAAAACAAGGTGATTCCAAATAAAGGTAAACAAAAATTATTAAATATTATTCAAACGTCAATTATAAACGATTGAAAGTATGTGAAGTTTAATCTAGTGCGGGATCAATGTTTTAAACTATAGTATATTAATAACAATTACAATTAAAGTTACTACAATTCTATTTTGATAAATACTATTTTTACTTTTCATATTCGTGAAAAAATAAAATAATGTATGTGACAACATTATTATCAAATAAATAATGTTATAAATTACTTGCATTTACTTCATTAATGACGTATATTTAACCTATAATTACTACTCAAATGTTTACATAAATATGGCTTCAAACGCAAGGCATTGTATTTCAAGTATCGTTTGGCAACCAAAGAGAAAGGTATATACCCAAATAAAATGTACCGACAATTTAATTTGAAAGCAACCTACATTGGTATCCACTAGGGCTAAATGCTAGGCTTATCTAGTGTTGTTTGCTGGTGACGCGGAGCACGGGGCTATGACCCTGGCCAGGTGTATTGAAGGTGTTTTTCCCTAAATAGTTTCCCTCTCTCTCCCCTCACAAAGAGCACGTCTCCTCTTCATTAGTGGAACTAAAGGAATTGAAAACTAACACATGGACATGGGAAATGAACACGGGACTTTCACTTAGTACGCCAATGCTCTACCACTGAGCTATTCCGGTGTCAGTTTTCAACTTAAAGAAAATGATATCTATATGCGACTATAACAATAATTAACAAATATATTTTTTTGTTATTTAATCAATCATAAACGAATATAGCCTGAATGGGTAAAAATACATATAACAAAAACTAATTAAAAACTGTTTTTTTAGCCAGATATTGTAACACATATATATGTTGGCTAGTCTGCAACCAATGTTAGCCATAAATAAAACAGTGTAGTGTTAAAGTAACATGTTGTATTTTCTTTTTTCACGAAATTACTAATGCAATATTATTTACTCATGTACTGTACTAATGTAATTACTATTGCAATAGTAATTCATTTCACTGTGAGTAATATGGATACTCTCCTTTTAACTCAGACCAATGGATGGATTCATATATTTTTTAAATACCATCCTTTATACGCCTACAACTAAAATACATATTTTGATTCCTTTGTTGAGCTGTACCACGATTTAGGCGGTGACAATTTTATTCGTCAAAACACCCTAGGAAAAATGATTTCATAAATTTAAGCAACAATTTTTCAGAAAACTTAAACACAAAAATTACAAATATCAAACCACCCGCATCGTAAATCACACGGTGCATTGCTTCACTATCGTGACAGGCTGTATTACTGCAAATGAGGAGATCGGGGTTTGAATCCCTATCAAATTAGTGTAATTAATATATGTGTACAACTTGAAAGGTCACTAAGATGTGGTGAAAAAATAGATAAAAGATTATCAAAAGAATAATTTACGCTGCCACCAACAATTTATTTTAAGCATTATTGAAATGTATTTGGTATTCAAAAAATTAGACATAACGTCACAAAGAACTTTGGAGAATCCAAAGTAAAATAGAAACCAAAATGGTTTAAACTTTGTTATCACATCGTTCACCTCCAAATGTACTTGTGCCGAGAACAGCTGCAATGAATGAACGTCCCACTTTGCAAGTAAAGGGCGCATTCGTAGTTTCAGACTGCTCGCTTTAATGGAAGGCGTCACAAAACCGCCCGATACGAGTACAACGTCTGGGCGCACGGCAAAAAAATGAAATAAAGTCGAAAATTATGCAAACTGTGCAATGGAGTGCAAGGGAGTACTTTTAAACAAAATAGTGGCGACAATTTTGGGTTGGTGGTTTAATTTGAGATCCCACCCTCTAACAACTCGCTCTTCCCCGCTCATTTTCCCCAAGACCACAATAGAGAGACTATTTCAGGCGAATAGGAACAATTACTTCAGTCTCTGCACACGATTGCTTTAAATGTCAGCCCTGAGCTCCATCCGTTTCCAAGATGAGGTGATCGTCTATTGTTTACTGCAAATGTATGTTAATAATATTGTCTATTTACGTGTTCTGGATCTTAGAGAATGTTTGCTGCATAGTTTGTCTTTAACAGCGCGGAAAAAAGTAGCAAGAGATTTTCAAATCTCACTGATATCACATAGCTCTACATTCTTTTGTCGTATTATCATTAAATAAAACAAAAATTTGTGAAATTCGCAAAGAGAGTGTTAACAAAGATTGTATTCAACGTTATAGTCAAACAAGAAAGAGACAACTTTTATCAGAGCTTCTTCCGACATAAAAAGGTGCTCTAGGGTAAAATAGTTATCCAATAGTTTAAAAAAGAATGCTTCAGAAAAATGTTAACTGAAATAAAATACAATTTCTAATTAAATTCAATACAATAAATTGATAATAGTAATAATGAAGTAATATATTCCAAATACGAGTGCTTTACTAGTTAGTTTTTCCTAAATAATATTCATATTCACACAAATTTAGGGGGAAATGTGATAGATTGTATTAATATATCGATACCACAGTGCAAAAGTGTTACATTTAAAAACTGCTAACGTTTCAGTGAGCAAGTAAAAAAGTTTGTAACACAATGGAATTGTATGCTTTAACCAACATATTTGAATTAATTAAGAAAAACTTTAAACAATATTATTGCTTAACAATATGTTAAATATATATATATATATATATATTAGTTTTTTTATGTTAATAACGCATAAATGATAATTTTCCAATTCGTAGCACCGATGCAGTGAGGTATAAATATTTTTACGCATTAATTGGAATTTTAAGTTCAGAAAACGAGTTTACTCCTGTCCATTGTATAGCCTTGGCCAAAGGCTTCCAAACTTTTACACTAAGCGCATTTCTTTTTTAAATGAATATTGCACCCTCCCCTCAACTTCCAATAATTTAAAAACTATTTTTTGGGAGACACAGCAATTACATTTAACACCAAAAGGCCTAAGTTTGTTTCTATCGTAGCTAGAATTCTTATCAAATAATAATAAACGTAAAAGTATTATGCGTGTTGGGTGCTAGATTAAATAAGGTTTATTCATAGGTCAACACCTTAACCACTCGAACCGACTACGCAGAGGCGCGCTAACTGTTCTACTTTCTCAAATATACGATCATAATCGTTCATAAAATGCGTGTTCATCACACTTTTTTTTTGTTTATGTTTAAGTAAATCGTTCAAGAACCAGTTTTCACACCAAAACTAAATACCTGTTTTAAACCACTTTGGATACATTTAACGTCCTTGTGTATGAAATTCGGTGGCCTGGACAAAAAATGAAATAGTGAGTCAAAGGTGAGGTATCAAACTTTGTCTGCTCTAATTAGAGGTGAGGGATCAGACTTTGACTGATCTAACTAGAGGTGAGGGATCAGACCTTGACTGCTCTAATTAGAGGTGAGGGTTAAAACTTTGACTGCTATAATTAGAGGTGAGGGATCAGACTTTGACTGCTCTAATTAGAGGTAAGGGATCAGACTTTGACTGATCTAATTAGAGGTGAGGGTTAAAACTTTGACTGCTCTAATTAGAGGTTAAGGATCAGACTTTGACTGATCTAATTAGAGGTAGAGGATCAGACTTTGACTGATCTAATTAGAGGTGAGGGTTAAAACTTTGACTGCTCTAATTAGAGGTGAGGTATCAAACTTTATCTGCTCTAATTAGAGGTGAGATATCAGACTTTGACTGCTCTAATTAGAGGTGAGGGTTAAAACTTTGACTGCTCTAATTAGAGGTGAGGGATCAGACTTTTACTGATCTAATTAGAGGTGAGATATCAGACTTTTACTGATCTAATTAGAGGTGAAGGATCTGACTTTGACTGATCTAATTAGAGGTAAGGGATCAGACTTTGACTGATCTAATTAGAGGTGAGGGATCAGACTTTGACTGCTCTAATTAGAGGTGAGGGTTAACACTTTGCCTGATCTAATTAGAGGTGAGGTATCAAACTTTGTCTGCTCTAATTAGAGGTGAGGTATCAGACTTTGTCTGCTCTAATTAGAGGTAAGGGATCAGACTTTGACTGATCTAATTAGAGGTGAGGGTTAAAACTTTGACTGTTCTTATTAGAGGTGAGGGATCAGACTTTTACTGATCTAATTAGAGGTAAGGGATCAGATTTTGACTGTTCTAATTAGAGGTGAGGGATCAGACTTTTACTGATCTAATTAGAGGTAAGGGATCAGATTTTGACTGTTCTAATTAGAGGTAAGGGATCAGACTTTCACTGATCTAACTAGAGGTAAGGGATCAGACCTTACTGCTCTAATTAGAGGTAAGGGATCAGACTTTTACTGCTCTAATTAGAGGTAAGGGATCATACTTTTTCTGATCTAACTAGAGGCAAGGGATCAGATTTTGACTGTTCTAATTAGAGGTAAGGGATCAGACTTTTACTGCTCTAATTAGAGGTGAGATATCAGACTTTGACTGCTCTAATTAGAGGTGAAGGTTAAAACTTTGACTGCACTAATTAGAGGTGAGGGATCAGACTTTGACTGCTATAATTAGAGGTAAGGGATCAGACTTTGACTGATCTAATTATAGAGGAGGGTTAAAACTTTGACTGCTCTAATTAGAGGTAAGGGATCAGACTTTGACTGATCTAATTAGAGGTGAGGGTTAAAACTTTGACTGCTCTAATTAGAGGTAAGGGATCAGACTTTACTGCTCTAATTAGAGGTAAGGGATCAGACTTTTACTGCTCTAATTAGAGGTGAGGGATCAGACCCTCGCTGCTCTAATTAATGACAGGAACTGTCTTATGTCCTTTAAGTTCACGTATAAATCAAGGTATTAAAACAACTAATTGAAAAGTTTACAAAACCATATATCACAACGTTTTACTACTCGTTTGGGCTATACGCAAATGAACCTACTTTGGGGGCCGCATAGTCTAAGACGCTACTATCACAATATACTAGACTGCCGAAGACGTGTAGATAAGGGTTCAAATCTATTCGGTTACACTGAGGGTTGTTTTCCCTAAATTGTTTTTTAATCTCCCTCTATGCCAATGTTAGTAGTAGTAGTAGTAGTAGTAGTAGTACTACCTCTAAATTTAACCTTCCTGATCCTTAACACATTACTGTCGTGTAATTAGTACATAAGTAATATTACCCAAATGCGGTGCTAAAACTTTAAAAAAATTACAAGTATACGCGTTTACTAAATTTAAACCCGCCTCTGTGGCGTAGTTGGCTAACGCGCTAGTCGTGTTTAGCTCGACTGCTGAGGCCGGGGAGATCGAGTTTCGAATCTCGGTCGGGTGAACTGAGGGTGGTTTTTCCTAAATGGTTTTCCACTCTCCATCCACGCAAATGCGGGTCCACTTCCTCTAATTCAACCTTCCCAATTCCTAATCCATTAGAGTAGTTAGTACTTAAAGCGTATAACCCTAACGGGTAGTAATACGCGGTGATAAATAATAATAATAATAATACTAAATTTAAGTGCAAGGGATGGGGAAGGTTGCATTTATATTCAGTGATCACACATTTGCATGGAGGGAGAGTGGAAAACTATTTAATAATTTACATCCTCAATACACCAAACTGGGACTCGAGCCCCTATACACTCGTCATTGGCAGGTCAAGCTATTGTGAAGTGGGTATTTTTCAATTATTAATACGTTTAACACAAAGGGGAGGAGGTATTAATGACTCAAACTTTGGAGCCAGGATGGTACGATAGTTTTTAAAAGTGCACCTACATCATCGTGAAGAGAGGATTGGAGAATAAATCGGAAAATCACCCCAGTTTTCCCGGCCGAGATTCGAACGTCAGTGCCACCATAATAGGCAATCCGGTGACTGCAGAAACTTACGCCTCATACCACGCGAACACCGATTAAGGCCGCCTTTCTGAAAAAATAATATTTAGACTTAATTTATTAGACACAGTGGGTGATTAGTGTCTGAGTGAGAGCACTATTTCTGGCGCAATGCCACAGCAGGGAATGACCAACAGTGGTCACGTGACTATATTAGTTGCACGTGATTGGCCTGCCAACAATCACGTGGAAGCACTGCTTGACGTCATCGTGCACTGTGGGGAACACTACTCAACAATGGCGGTGGTTATATATCAACTAAGCTTTGTTCTACAAAAAATGCTTGAGGGAGAGTTCTAATCAAAATAATTCACTTAGGTCCTGTATTAAGTAGCATCATTTGTATTACAAAAACATAAGTATGACTAGGAAGAAGGGTTTTAATAAAATAACAATAATAATAAAATAGTGAGGCATTTGCGATAAACGAATGACGGGCGGGATATGCAAACGTAGAGAGGTTGATCCAAGGTAGTGGTTCCCAAACTGGGGGTCGCAAGCCAAATTTTGGTGGGTCACGAATATTTTTTGAAATGTGAACATTTTGTAACTATTGGAAAATAGATAAACACAAAATAACGGAAGAGTGAAAACATGAAATAAAAGCGCGTAATAATATTATACTGATACAGATAAAATAATAAAGCAGCTATAAAAAAAACTTAAGAATACCTCCTGTCCCCACTCATGATCATTAAGGTTAGGTTTTTTTTAAAGTTTGTCACTATTAAAAATGTGTCTTGGTTCTGAAAGGTTTAGAAAGCACAGGCATAAGGTAGGCCTATTGTTATTAGTCTCTCAATAGGAAGGATTGCGAGTGACGTAAGGCTTAGGGATCAAATTTCGATTAGATGTCCAAGTGTCCACATTGTGTCCGCTGTGGTATTATTTCTGTTACCACTATCTTAATTGTTTATTGTCGACGCTAAATCTGAAATGTTACTGGTGTATGGAGTAGTGATACATCAGTATAATATATGGAATTGTAACAAAGCTACGAATGTTTATGGAATCCTACTGACATAGAATCTAGATGTCGATACGATAAATGATGCATCGGCTAACTATGTGAGGTAAAGATGTAAGAGAAGTAAAAATAAAAATAACGAATATAATAGCGAGGCTTTACAGAGTACGCAAAACATTTCGTAAACTAAAAACATATGCATCTGGTGCATTATTCATTTCAAAATGGCTCGTCTATGATTATTTGCTATTTATTTTGGACAAAAAAACAAAGCTCGTCATATTTTAAAATACATAATAAGACACTGCTGCTACTGTAACGTTGTGGTATTCATCATTGTCGTACCACATTTTGACTGAATTCTCCGATTCAGTTTTACCGCAACAATGCGAAACATTAACAACCAGAAACCAATATGAAATGCTACTCAAGATGAGTTGCTCCAGTGGAGGCAAATGTTAAGCTTGTTGACGTATGTTCCTTAATTTTTAAACAAATAGTAACATATCGGAACCAAAAGTCCTTTATGGTTCCATTTGTGGATATACATCATAATTAAGCCTAAACCAATTGGAGTGGTCAAGCTAGGAACTATCCAGTACTTCGAGAGACGATTTTAAACCTTTCGATGAATAAATTTGTTTAATGAATATAGAGAGGTTTTGTTTCCCATAAATATTGGAAGGGTGTTGGAGTGTTGTTTGAAATAAGAATAGTTGCAAAGAGAACTTCTTTCTGCGTCCTTTTTCTTTTACGGAAATATCTATCGTTGTGTTAGTTTCGAATGAAAAGGGAATATATATTTGTGAATCAGTAAAATTAAATAAAAATATGTATAGTATATGCTGAAAACCTCTTCACTGAGTTTCTACAACAGAATCCTCAAATGTATGAAGGCCCGATAACTCCAACTGTTATCTCTTTAATTATCGTAAGGTGCCACCACACTAAAGGGGAGATAGATTTCACTTTATAATAAGTTAATATCTATTGCAATATATAATTTATATTTTTGTTGTATTAAAATCTCATTTTTGTAAAAGTTAGTCCAAACCATATTTTTTACATTGTAAATGTACCAAAACTAGGAGAGAAAAAATGATATAAGTGAAAGTAGGGATTTTTGTTGTTTTACATATATATTGTTGATTTACAAATATATGTTTCAGAAGTAATAGCTTTTCACTCCCAACGTAAAACCCTATCTATCTTAGTTCTGGTGTTTCATCAGGAATGTGTATTTTACAACCATACGGAAGTTACAAAGATAATTTCTTAATATATCATCTCTTTCCGATAGCTGAACAATTTATGTGTCAGTATTTATTTATACATTTATAAGATATCATAAGTATTAAAAAATATACGTATTCAGCATAAATGCCTAAAATGACTTAAAATGAATAGAGAATTTTGTAAACCAAGAAAATAATACTTTAAGATCCAAAATAACAAAATAATTATCGAATTCATCACACGCAATCATTGTGTGCTATGTATCAAAAGTAAGGTGACATGTCATCAAAATGAGGGCTCTGATGATGAATGAACTGTAGAAAACCATCCCCATTACACCTGGCCAGGAATTGGACCGCATCCTTGCCGTCTTCGGCAATTCGGTATATTGCAATATTTACCCCCTATACCCCATGACCATCAGTGCGCTGTGTTGTGTAGAGTCTACTTTATTATTAAACTCAAGCTATTTTTGCAAATGGTTTAGTTAAACAGCCAGTTTTTAACTCCCGTGCCCGGCACGAGCCAGGTAGAGCTCTGGGGTCGATAGTTTGGAAACTGACAACAGGTGCATACTGGCCTCACTTCCGTGACAGTGACCTATAATGCCAGGTCAATTCAGGGTCGAGAGGGACAGGTGGACTGCAGGCTAACTACACGGATACACGGCATTACACGCCCACAACATGGGACAAACTCCTATCAACACTGCTAGAGGAGTTGTAAGATGACGTGACACGGGTGGACTGCAGGCTAACTATGCGGCAATACACGCCCCCAACATGGGACAAGCTCCCATCAACACTGCTAGAGGAGCTGTAAGATGACGTGACACGGATGGACCGCAGGTTAACTACACGCCATTACATGCCATTACACGCCATTACACGCCCACATAATGGGACATGCTATTCTCAAGTGGGGATTCTATAACCGATCAATCTAAATATGTTTTTGTGTCATTTCAACTGTTCTTTACTATACAAAATCTCAGTTTTCTACCATACAAAGAAGTTGTTTTCTATTAGTTTTTTGAAATAGCAGCCCCATTCCCTTAGAGTCATTTTAAGTTCTAAATTTAACACATAAAATCACTATGATTTTGTTTTTAGTTTGCTCCATTTTGAAAATGCTGTTCATGATTTTACATAAAACACCTTTTTAAAATTTAGATTAATGTTTAAATATTTTCTGGGTTAGAAC
>CABFVX010003683.1:0-10142 GCA_902151425.1 Timema shepardi | reverse complement strand
ACACACCTTTCCTCAGTTGGTTAATATCATGTGTGCTCTCAAATTTATATGATGGTTGCACCTGAAAACGTGTGTATTGTATTATTTACAATGTGTATTAAACACTGCCATTAATTTTTAATGCGTGTTCCCAGGTCCAAATATTTGTATCTTGAGGGCATTCATATATGTTAAATTAAATAACAAATGTGATCGTTGTTTATTACAATTATTAAATGATAACACATCCACTTGAAGGTATTTCCGAAGGCAATATAATCGAATGGTGAATAAAATAAGAAGATAAGCTGTAGAAATCATATGGCCCGTTAGCTCAGTTGGTTAGAGCGTCGTGCTAATAACGCGAAGGTCGTGGGTTCGATCCCCACACGGGACACTTACTTTGTAACTGAATTATTTGAATATATTAGATTGCTGTAACAATATACTATCAATTTATTTGAAGACAAATTTAAATGTGATTTATAACCAAGAATGAAATTGTTTTAGTGTGATTACATGAGGCTTATTGGTGTAATGTATATACAGCATGAAACCAATTACAGATATCTGGCATCGTAACTGTAAAATTTAGTTTTTGAAATGTAGATTGGAAATTCAGGTAATATATATTTCTATTTTGTCGAAAGGACTCACTTAACATTTAAAATACATATAAGCTTAAATATATTTCTTAAGAGAGTGTATTTATTAATAATTATTTACTTCAGTTATAATTACAAAGGTTAGAAATATATGTAGACCTATACAACATAAAAATAAAAAATAAACTTTTTTGCAAAACTATTTATTCCAACAGCAGTCTATATTTGGTTATTTTTTTAGTGTGATGACATATTTTAAAGTGTAAATGCTATAGTTCCCCCCAAAGTAATGTGAATGCCCCCATCAGACCCCACCCCTTTCTCTCCGACAGTTCCAGTCCTCAACCGACCCCTGTCATAGACTGTACCCTGTACTACGACTTTAGACTCCATTATACTGGACAGCGTGTGTTGTACTAGCCTAGCACCCTGTACTACGACTCTAGACTCCATTATACTGGACAGCGTGTGTTGTACTAGCCTAGCACCCTGTACTACGACTCTAGACTCAATTATACTGGACAGCGTGTGTTGTACTAGCCTAGCACCACGCGGCGCAATACAGCTCTTGTATAGTCCACACCACTATCGTCTGATACTGATCTGATATGTTTGAAAATATATCCCTGGAGCACTGAAGGACACTGATTCGAATCTTATGCTGCACCCTTTTTAAAATGGCTAGACAACATTACCTTATCGGGTGCTTACTCCATAAATCAAAATATATTCATCTGACAGTTCCAAGAACAACTTAATGTACCTTCGTGTTATTTTACATGAAGCGTGCTTTCTCCAGCTATAGCTTTAAGGTGGCTGCTTAATCTGATAGCTTGTGATCTTAATTTATCACTCATATATAGCTGAAGATTTACTCACGTCAATCACAGACTCTGCCTTTAAATATGAGTGAAGAGTTACCCTAGGAATGGGAAGAATCCTAAATAGCTCAGTGGCTATAGCCATGGCGTGCTAAGCCAAAGGTATCATTTTCGATTTCCGTGTCCAGGAATAATTTTTCAATTTAAAGACTATGTATGATATTTAGATGCAGGTATAAAAATAGATAACAAATATAATAGCTTGTATCTTTAATCCATTATATATGGACACTGTTTATTATAATAAACAAAATTACACTTTTCATTTTCTCATGGAAATAACTTTAAGGACACTTTACATGGAGAAATTTTCCAATTACTATCATTTATCCCCAACTATTCGAGATACGAAATATCTTATCATTGTAAAGTTGTAGAACTATTAAATATAAAATCTGTTATTTGAAATATATTTTTATAGAACCAATTATTTCTGAGCTATAATCAAATATTTATACTTTTTTAATTCAGATCTTTGAAAATGAATTTTACTATTATGCTCTTTGGTAACAGTCTCCTAGTTCCTAGTGCCATAGAGAAAGTAGGTAACATAGTATATTAGTTCTTTTATGATATTTGGAGTAGTGTTTCTACAACCATGTATTGACCAATCATTTCGTTTAAAATATCTTACAAGTTTATAATAAATGTATATTTTAAGATAAAATCGGGACAATGTCTGCGTGACGCACTGAAACGTTTATTTTAGTAAAAGTTTGGAAACCTAAATAGATGTCTCCATCTATTCTGCGACTGTAGATTTCAACTGCATCTAGTTTAATTCTGGTGAGTAAAATATCGGGATTACAATTCTGTTCGAGTGTGCTGCAGGTTATTTTTAGAGTTTTTTTAAAAACCCTCTGCATCTATTTAAAATCGGGTGTATTTCGTCTAAGCTCTAAGTGCCTCATCCCTACCCCCATAAGTGTAATCAAACGCAAAGCTGCGGTGCAAAAATTAATAATATTCGAAAGCGATAATAAGCCGTACCTTTATCATGTTCACTATAGGAATACACCCACTTCAGTGGCTGCATGGTCCAAGGCATCCCTCTTGCAATGGCCCGCGGTGGAAAGATCGTGGTTCAAATCCTGATCACGTGTACTGAGGGTGTTTTTATTATTAAATGGTTTTCCCTCTCTAAATTCATGCGAATGTGGGTACACCCACTCTAAATTCAACCTGATCTTTACTTGACACATTATCATCATAATAACTTTAATAGTACACATTTGTATAGACCACACGGGGATAGGAGCGAAACCAGATAACAATAAACAGGAGTTGGTGTTATGTTACGTGGCAGGACCTCAGGGGTGGACGCGAAATAGTTCCACAGTCATTTTGAAAAACTATAGTAAGAGTTAAATACATTAACCAACAATGTGCAAAGAAATCCCTTTTTTTATTAGAGAAATGTACCCAGGCATGTGGCCACATGATTTAAGGCGATAGACTCACTTTGCAACTACTTGTTGCTGATAGTCTGTGGCTATTACACTGGTGTTACGAGGGTGTTTGCCAAATTCGAGCTGTATAGTATTTAAAACTATTTTTTAAGCTATCAGAAATTGACACTGAAGAAATAAGTCAATATGGGGTGGAAGGGACAATTTGTATAACAAAAAATGTATTTGACAAAAATGAATCAAACACTACTTTAGTAGATACGTTGTTTAGTTGTTTATTATATCACTATCAACAGTTATTAACTACTCGTAATGATCCTATTGTGGCGTTAAAAAATAAATATGTTAGATGCGGAAAAATATTTCTGTTAAAAATATTATGCTCATGGCAGATATTCAAGAACAGAAGGTTTTTACCTTAAAGGGTTCCCACTCTCCAGCTATGTAAATATGGGTACATATCCTCTGTGTTCTGTCTTCCTTAATCATTAGTAAAAATGCTTATATCCTGAAAGGTTAGTAAGACACACACAAAAATCTGACAACTAAAAGAATATGTCAATAAAATATATTTTATTATATTCATGATGTAGAAAATATATTTGATTAAACAAGAGCTATAAGCCATAAACATAGCTTTAATAATAAAATTTGGCTAGAGAAAAACGTTGTTCTCTAAAACTAGGAATTAAATATTCTTATTATTACATAAATATTTATTTTTACTATCATACATTATTTTAACTATGGGTTGATATCACAAATTTAACAATCAAACACCGCTCGTGTGGACCAGCCCTTGGTGACAATATTGAGGGTATTATTTACAAACAATAAATAACCACCGTGAATTATAAAGCACCCCTCTTGTGAACCAGCCTTTGGTGACAATATTGAGGGTATTATTTCCCAGAAATAAATAACCACCGTGAAATGTAAAGCACCACTATTGTGAACCAGCCCTTGGTGACAATATTGAGAGTATTATTTCCCAGCAATAAATAACCACCGTGAAATGAAAAGCCCCGTTCTTGTGAACCAGCCCTTGGTGACAATATTGAAGGTATTATTTCCCAGCAATAAATAACCACAGTGAAATGTAAAGCACCACTATTGTGAACCAGCCCTTGGTGACAATATTGAGGGTATTATTTCCCAGCAATAAATAACCACCGTGAAATGTAAACCACCACTCTTGTGAACCAGGCCTTGGTGACAATATTGAGGGTATTATTTCCCAGCAATAAATAACCACCGTTAAATGTAAAGCACCACTCTTGTGAACCAGGCCTTGGTGACAATATTGAGGGTATTATTTCCCAGCAATAAATAACCACCGTGAAATGTAAACCACCACTCTTGTGAACCAGCCCTTGGTGACAATATTGAGAGTATTATTTCCCAGCAATAAATAACTACCGTGAATTGTAAAGCACCGCTCTTGTGAACCAGCCTTTGGTGACAATATTGAGAGTATTATTTCCCAGCAATAAATAACCACTGTGAAATGTAAAGCACCACTCTTGTGAACCAGCCTTTGGTGACAATATTGAGAGTATTATTTCCCAGCAATAAATAACCACCGTGAAATGTAAAGCACCACTCTTGTGAACCAGGCCTTGGTGACAATATTGAGGGTAATATTTCCCAGCAATAAATAACCACCGTGAATTGTAAAGCACCGCTCTTGTGAACCAGCCCTTGGTGACAATATTGAGGGTATTTATTTACAAACAATAAATAACCACCGTGAATTGTAAAGCACCGCTCTTGTGAACCAGCCCTTGGTGACAATATTGAGGGTATTATTTCCCAGCAATAAATAACCACCGTGAAAGACAACGCACCGCTCGTGTGAACCAGCCCTAGTGACGCGAATGAGGCGATCATTTCCAGGCAATAAATTGTCGCCAGAGTCATTACAAAACACATCCCGTGCCAAGAGGCCGTTTAGCGCCCAGTTACACCTTGCGTGGTTGAAACAGCCAAAACACTTGTGGAAAGGGGGAGGGGGCGGTCAGGGGATGTGGGCACGCCTCCCCCAAACCCCCGGAAAAGATTTGTGCACAGGAAACAACGCCGTAAAACACAGGTATTGAGAGGGGTGGGGGCCAAGGGGTGAAGTTCAAACAGCGACATGGGGTCTCTAAATTGATGTAATAACAGGTCTCCAAGGGAGGGTTGTATCGACAAACAGATATTACGTCATGCATACTTTATCATTTGTTACAAGTAACCTATTACCAAAACTACAAGGCTTTTTTTTTAGGAAGTAAGAGTGATTCGTGGGGAATGATAATATATAATTAGTACAGTCAACAGTGAGTTATTATGAAAATCATTAATTATTAAACCAAAATGACAAGGTGGAAACGAAAATAAGTGGTTCGGTGAAAGCGGGCGTACCATCGAGTGACAGGCTCTATTGTGAGGCTCGTGTTTTTTATTCTTTTCAGTCATTCCTGGCCAATACACTGGTGCATGAAAGCCTAGAGTAAAGCCTACATCGAGAAGTAAACAGTGGTTACAATAAAGTATAATCCTATACTCATTTTTTATAAAATTTAATACATTAGGATACAAATCGATGGTGCAAGTATTATAATTGTAACTCACTTTTTGAATACCTCCTCCAAGCAGAATGATTTTGAAGAAGCGTACCAAATTGAAAAATGTGGACGATGGTGTTTAACGACTTTATTGGTATAAGTGACTCATGGTCTGTGGTGTCCCTGTAAGCATCTATGAAACTTGAGATATTTGAAGTGTTGCCTGAAGTCTAGGCAACTCTTCTAGCAGACCAGCCAGACCAAAGGTCACATGACCACTGCGAACATGCTCCATTACAGCCGTAAGCAAGATCAATGTCAGCCATCTCCCTGAGTGTGTAAATCCTCCATCTATGCTCCACTCTTGTATTGAAGGAACCTGTCGTCTGTGTAATGGACCATGCTCCCAGTTATCATGTGACCTTTGGTCGGATGAGGCACGACAATTCGATAATACCCTTAATATTATCTAGTTAGCAGTAGCGCCACTGGTATGCCAGAAGAGTTGCCTAGACTTCAGGCATCACTTCAAATGTCTCAAGTTTCATAGCTGCTTACAGGGATATCACAGACCATGAGTTAATTATACCAATATAGTCGCTAAATACCATCTTCCACATTTTTCATTTTGGCACGCTCATTCAAAATCAGTCTGTATATATAAAATACATTCGGTAATAGTTGAGGCATATTACTTTTCTATAACCTTTCGCTTAGTACTTCCTATAAAAAAAGTTAAGATTAACTGTTAAATCGATTTGTGAAGTTTTTTTCGAACTATCAATTGCAACCCCTCATTATTTGACAAGAGTGAAATATAATTATAATACTTGCGGTAGTTAATATGTATATATATATATATATATATATATATATTCCTGTATGAATTGTAGTATTTTAAAATGGGAAAATATGTTCATAAAAACAAAAGGCCAACTAGTTTAATCTAATGAAAAAAAGAGGTCCATAATTATCTTTTAAAAATTATTTAACACTCAATTTCTGGACTAACGGGTTAGTTCAGACCAAGACCTGCAAGCTTACTTAGCTCTAAAACAGATACAACCTCCAATATTCTGACTGTTCATTCATAGCGGTTTAAAGTGATGATGCCTTTATTTAAAAATATATACCTTTTTCATTTTGGCCAAGAATGCAACCCCAAATTCTTAGTTTAGTAGACATACGAGTTACCGACAGAGTTTAGTAGACCTACGTGTTACCGACAGAGTTTAGTAAACCTACGTGTTACCAACAGAGTTTAGTAGACCTACGTGTTACCGACAGAGTTTAGTAAACCTACGTGTTACCAACAGAGTTTAGTAGACCTTCGTGTTACCAACAGAGTTTAGTAGACCTACGTGTTACCGACAGAGTCTAGTAAACCTATCGTGTTACCAACAGAGTTTAGTAGACCTTCGTGTTACCAACAGAGTTTAGTAAACCTACGTGTTACCAACAGAGTTTAGTATACCTTCAAGCTACCGACAGAGTTTAGTAGACCTAAGTGCTACCGACAGAGTTTAGTAGACCTAAGTGCTACCGACCAAGTTTTGTAAACCTACATATAACCGACAGAGTTTAGTAAATCTACGTGTTACCAACAGAGTTTAGTAGACCTTCGTGTTACCAACAGAGTTTAGTAAACCTACGTGTTACCAACAGAGTTTAGTATACCTACAAGTTACCGACAGAGTTTAGTAGACCTACGTGTTACCAACAGAGTTTAGTAGACCTAAGTGCTACCGACCAAGTTTTGTAAACCTACATATAACCGACAGAGTTTAGTAGACCTACATGTTACCGACAGAGTTTAGTAGACCTAAGTGCTACCGACCAAGTTTTGTAAACCTACATATAACCGACAGAGTTTGGTAAACCTACGTGTTACCGACAGAGCTTACTAGACCTTCGTGTTACCAACAGAGTTTAGTAAACCTACGTGTTACCGACAGAGTTTAGTAGACCTACATGTTACCGACAGAGTTTAGGAACACAATTTAAATTGTTTGAAACTTTTTTATTATTAATTTATAAATTATTTACGGACTAGAACACTCGTATTAATCACTTTTATATTATATTTTCTTCGCGGTTTCTCTCTACCAGTTTAGGCTATCCACAACTGACTACGCTAATGGAGGAGGAATAAGGAAGCTAGAGTTTTGAGGAAATTCAGTCATATTTGCGTGGCGAGATAGTGTAATATATTTTGAGATCATATATCCACAGTACACTCAGCTGGGATTGGAACTACACCCTCCACATCACTGTAAAACCAGACAACATGAGCTTATTGCTTTGTCTACGTGCCGATCGATGAGAATAGCACACAACTTAAACATTAACTTAACCTAATAGGGTCCCCCCGAGGGTTAGGGGTGTTCCATATATACGTATAAAAACTTTTATGGTATAAAGGTAATGTTAACATGTTCCAGCGGACACCCCTCTTCCCCCCTTTCCCTAGAAAAATGATCTCTCTACGCCCTTTCCGTGACAATTTCTTTTTGACCTAGTTATGAATACTTATAATGATAGTCCACTCCCACCAATGAACGAAAAGTGTTCCAAAACGTTTGAAGTGTTATTTTTGGCTCCTTTTAATGTAAACTTTAGATAATTACTCATTACTGGTTTCAAAGCCATGCTAATATCGGAAACGACATTATTGGTTATCAACCTCACCACATGCCATCACTATTCAAATGTGTTTTATTTTAAACAAGGGACTAAATTCAAATACTTCATAGTCAAGAATATTAGATCAGATTGATACTTATATAATTAGATCCAAACATTATTTTCGTTTTTTTAAAAGCTCAGGTAACACATTTTTAATTATCAAAAGTGCAATAAATAGAAGACAAGCTGTATTCTAGCTATGTGGACATATCCCGCTCTACCATAGAACATCCTTACAGGTCTAGTGGCAGCGCTTAGTGGTCAAATTATGCAAACTATCGCCAGAAGCTACCGCTAATATCACCTTCTCTATATATTGTACCCTCAAGAGGAGTTATTTTTACTGGCCACCCCTAATAACACCATTAGTCAACTGATTGATGGTGGCCCAAGGGCTATCGCCATAGTGTTCTATAAACGACGGACAAAGGGCTCACTAAACAGCCTAAAGGTCCCTTTTAACACCGGCACCACAGATGATTCACTTTAAGGTTGGAGTGTATGGGACGTGAGCAAAGGTCGGTCAGTGTTTTTGGAGTTTTTATAACAAAAATGTTTGTTCAAAAGAAATCAAACAATTCTCCTGTATAAACATAGTTTAATTTTCTTCACATTTTGACCTCAATAGTTGTTGAATATCTGTCAACGGTGTCCTGGAATTTAATGACAACATTTTCTCTTAATTTAAAAAGCTAGTCAGCTAATTTCATTATGCTCTTAACAAATATTCAACAACTGTCGATAGCTCCATGTGGAGGAAATTAAACTCTATGTTTGTAATTCGTATAATCTGAACAGGTAGTATGTTTGTATTGAAGCAATATTTTATTTATTGGCCAAAAATTCGCTATTTTCACAGCAAAACACCGACCTTGTCCTTCACTTCCTGCACTCCCACCTTAAAACTGTTTCTGATATTATTACTTGCAATTTTATTTAAGAAATTCAGGAGTCAAGATAACGTTATGTCAGTACACAACTTTTTATGTCATTGCTCCACGTGTTTTAATATACATCCGGCTTATTCACATTTAACTAAAATATAGGGGGGGGGGCAGAAGTGTAGAGTTTATAGGAAAATACACAAACCTTCATTGGGGGTGAGTGGGAAACCATTTTGAAAGAAAAAACTTTCTCTACGTCCAATCGGTATTCGAACTCCACCCTCCTGGTCACTGGCAACGCATGCTAGATGAGTTTGACATTGTGTACGTAACCCACTGGTGAGAGTAGCCCCCACCTATGTGTTTAGTATGAACAGGTCTTTAAAATATAAGTGGATCAAAACAAGCGATGTACATATTGATAACTGTAATAATACAAATATTGTCTTTAGTTAAGTGAAGTAGATACTTTTTCATATATTTGTGACAGAACCATAAGAAATTAGTTATCAGAAAAACTACCTTTAAATTAACCTGTTTACTAATTCAATAATACGGTGTAAATTATCATCGAGGATAAGATAAGAAAGATTCCAATTTGTACAAAATGTCTCGAGATATTTTAGAAAAGTATCAGATCTTCATAAATCAGTCATAAGTATCTAGAAATATATATAAAATTAAAATTACAATTTCGTCTTACCGAAGATCCATATATCATTCAAATATTAAGTTTGACTGAAATCTATTCAGCCGTTCTAGCTACAGCCGCTGATGACACGTGACAGATAATAAAATGGACATGACACATGAAGACAGACATAGCTAAATACCTAAGTTTCGAGCTCAGGGCACCTATAACGTCGAGATCATTCATTACCTTTCGGATAAATATTTGTGTGACTATGTTTCTCTCTCTAAATGGGCAAAGTAACAAATATATGAATCAATAGAATATGTTTGGTGATTGAGTGGTTTAAGGCAGACTACCTGGAGAGAGAGAGACTCCTAACACTAGTCGTCTCACACTCAGGCTACCTGGAGAGAGAGAGACTCCTAACACCAGTCGTCTCACACTCAGACTACCTGGAGAGAGAGAGACTCCTAACACCAGTCGTCTCACACTCAGACTACCTGGAGAGAGAGAGAC
>CABFVX010003682.1:66727-80170 GCA_902151425.1 Timema shepardi | reverse complement strand
ATATGGGTAGACCTCAGTATTTTAGAATAACTAATACCCCACATAAGAAGGCCATTTGCAGGGCACCAAAAATAAACAAACCTTTTGGTTCACTACCCACGCTACACATAGTAATAGAGAATAGACCAATCAACTAGAGTACAGGGCAACATAAAGATGTCCATCAGACCCAACTAGGACATCAAATACTAACTGCCACTCCTGGCAAGTGGGTGGAGACGCTCCCTTCGCAATTAAACTCACACTAATGTTACATAATCAATCCAAATTTGATTAAATACTCGGTCTTATTAATAATCATTGATAAGAAATTGGTACTACCAAACATTTTCATAATAGGGCCGGTTAAGCCGCATCCCATAAAAAGTAACACATATTAGCACACTCAATATAATGCGATTAACGCTCCAAGAACTATCTGGCCCCAGTTAACTCATGAGGCACCAACATGAAGTCAGCAGAACTAGTTTCTGTCAAATTGACTCGTGCTACGCTGAGGGCTAGCACAAAACAAACCATGAGTTCTACTACTCACTAATAAGAGGGACCATAATTAGCTCACTGAAGGGAATACACAAAACACATTCAACTTCATTATAAGAAATACACGCAGGACGAGCATTAATACAAACCAAACGTCGACACTCATATTACAGGATGGTTACAAAATAGTCAGCGTTCAGGTCGACTACAACCTGGCATTCGACTCAAGTTAGTTTAACAGCTTTGCAGTGTCAACGATAGAGCAGAAAGTACACTCCTGGAGCACTTGTACAGTAGCCCCATGGCTTCTTTGGTGCTGACTGACAACTCACAGCTGACAGATAAAAGCTTTGAAAAGGTATCAGACCGAATTATGCATCCCTACGCCGAACCATATGATCTGCAAAAACATGTGGCTAGCAGCTGTCACTTCTGAAGGTCAAAATCTAGGTATATAGCTAAATGTTTTCTGTCAGAAGTCAGCTGTGAGTTGTCAGTCAGCACCAAAGAAGCCATGGGGCTAATGTAGTAAAAAGGATGATATTGATGTTCTGGAAGTGGCGGGGTGCTATGCTCGGATAGCCCGAACGGTGATATGGTCTGCCCTCATGCCGTGTTGGCCCCACTCGAAAGTAGAGCTAAAGTTAGGTAGTAGAGAAGTAACAGTCATCCGACCGTCTAGTTGTTCATTCACAACAGTTCTATATCTAATATTCTCCTCGCATCACCTACAAAAATAATTATTCCCAACTGAGTCGAAACAGGGCGGGGGAAGACAGGTTCAGTCAATAAGATCATAAGAACACAGCGCCGACCTGTCCTGATCTGACGTGCCTAATAGTCATTAGCTCGGTACAAGATCATCGTTTGGATTCTGGCGTAGTGGTTGAAGATAAGCTAAACAAAAATGCTCACTGAAACTGTTGATTATTATTATAATACCCTTGTAGTTTCAATAAAAAAAAATACATTTAGAACTTTCCAAAATATGTCCTTCAATGTCAGCGTTTCTTGACCTGGGCTCGACTATTCAACCGGGATTTACGTGAATTTTCACTCCTCGAGCTATTTAAATCATCATTGTTTAAAATAAATTTTGTAGGAGCCCACGATTGCATTATGGGACTGTCTTCCCCAATTCAAACACAGATAGACACAATATTCTCTAACAACCCAATTAATTTTAATTTATATATACAAAAATGTCTTTAAAAATATCTTAATCATAATGAATCTTATTGCAATAATATTCACTAACCCTCCTATTAATGTGGATTTATAAATGCTAAAGGGTTCTTTAAAATAGCTTAAACATTACAATTAAATTTCATTATTTGTATATTCATCGAACGAGATAGATCGGAACTAAAACCAAATTAAACCTCAACAGAACTGATGTCTAATAGGTTAGTCGAGGTTTAATTGACATTGAAACAACTCTATGAACGCCTTGGTAATTACAAGACCATCCTGATCTCATACATATCTTCACGATACTACGCTCATACCAGTTGGCAAAAAGATTTACATTAGTATGAATATTAAACCGAAACACACAAAATATTTAAAATCCATAGTTTTATTATTACTATAATCACATTTAAAGATAAAAAAAATGATTTAATGTAAATAATAAGATTAAATAGCTTTCCTTGTCAGGCAAGGGATTATTGCTGATGTTGGCGGCATTTTGGTGAAACAGTCCGTCTTTCAAAGCAGACTTTGTTATTACTTTATGATCTGCATTGTCTAGAAGATCAGTATTGGATATCACCAGGGGTTTGAAGACCGATATTTGTTACAATACATTCCAGGGATCTTTTACATGCCAGCATTGATACGAGTTTGATGGCCTAATATCCGCTCTGAAGGAAATTATTATACGTATTTTTATCGCTAAAAATAACCCGTCGGCTTCAGCTGGGTTTGAAAACACCAACATCGGGTCCTGACGTGATCAATTTACGCCCAAACTACCGATGTCGACTGGCTGAAGAATAAACCATGGTCAGAGAAAGGAAGAAAATGTGGTTCCTATGCGCCTCACTCCGGAACAAGAAATTGAAATTTCTTTCACCCAACATATGTTGAATCTGGCGAAGGAGCTGTGTCTAGACCACGTTGGTAATCGCAGGCAACTGTCTTCTCAATAGTGCTTATTGAAGTGCCACACTGTCAATTTAATGTTAGGTTTAAATATACAATGAGAATATCCGTTATATTAAATAATTTTAAAAATTAAACACCCATCCAATCAAAGAGAAAATTGGAAATTTTACAAACATAATAGTGCCGAGCATCCCAAACACTATGGAGAAGTGCATCTTATTCATTCTCGACCATTTACAATATATCAACTCTTACCAGATTTTAGGCACATCTCTTAAAACACTGGTAGATAATTTGTTTGGTGGTGGGAAAGTTCAACATAAGATACTCCATAAAAACATTCCCAATGATAAAATAGATATTATGCCTAGAAAAAGTATACTCTCCTAGGACCAAATGGATTGTAGTAAATTATTAAAAGATAATCATTTACCCCCATAAACTGCCTTTTATAATCTTATGACAGAATAAAACATTTCAAAATTGACTACCCTCAGGCTAAAACTTTGTGGAAAAAGTTTGAAGTGAAGACTATGAAAGAGTACTAGAATTTATATGTTATTAGTGCTGTCCTAATTTTTGAAAGAGGTTTTCAAATAGTTTTGCTCTTTTTGTTTTAAGTATTATAAACTATACTGTCTATATTTTTGTACAAGGTTTGGACCACAATGGGGCGGAATTCTTAAAGAATACTAAGGTTGAGTTGGAACTGCTAACAGACATTGAAATGCATTTAGTTATTAAAAACAGTCACACGTTGTGGGCTGTCGATGATATAAAATATACATTCTGAGGCTAACAACACTGTAAAAAACTATTTAAACCCTGAAAATGAGGTAAAGTATCAAAATGTAATTTAAGGTGTTAGAGCCGGGTTGAAATAGAAAAACTCAATGTAATCTCAGTTCTGATAAAACCCGGAATAAATACATGATAAGCACAGAGACTGTACATTTGCTCCTGAAAAGCCACATCTTCACCGGAAGCTGAACTCTTTGATATGTGGGAAGACAGAAAAGGTTGTGCCTAACTCAAACAGTAAACAAAACTACATGGTGCAATATTGTAATTTAAAACTATATGTTTCGGGGAATGAAATTTAAAAAGGAGCGTCTTGACCTCAATTTCAATCAGAACGCTGGGCTAAAATCACATATTGATTTCAATACCAGTTTTTTTTATAAAAATGCTGAAAGATGGTTTGAAAATTACTTTTTTAAATTCATGAAAAATGCCATATTTGTTAAGACAATGACGAATAAAAGATACGCTGAAAAGATAAAACAAGTATTTTGTCCACATAATTTATTGCTTATACAGTTTTCACGAAAGATTTAGTTGGGGTGCACATGAGGAAAATAAACCCACCTTAGTAAATACTGATTTATGCAGGGTTTACAATTTTAGATACAAACAAGATCATAATTATAAAAATGTCCATTATAATTATGATAATTATAATTACGCTAAAAGTAATAGGGATAGAATGCGAAGCTCCTATTCACAAACATAGACTCCTTCTCTTATGAACTGAAAACAGAAAATGTATAT
The DNA here is from genome assembly GCA_902151425.1 of Timema shepardi. NCBI lineage: Eukaryota > Metazoa > Arthropoda > Insecta > Phasmatodea > Timematidae > Timema > Timema shepardi. The sequence continues at coordinate 76,027 of CABFVX010003682.1, read as the reverse complement.
GGGTACGTCAGACTATCGAGAAACATATTTTACACAGTACGTCCAATACAACGAGTCTAGGTAAAATGAATAATTGTATGAGTGTGGAATGTAATTGAAAGTTTGTACGACTTCAACCGAAGATCTACTCAATTCAAAAGGTAGTCTCAAGAAGAGAAAGGTGGGTAAAAGTGTGTTGAAATAGATCTAAAAACAGTCAAACAAGCCCAGTAAAAAAAACGTTTAAAAAGGGGGTATTATACTATACCATTATATATATGATAATAAATGAAAAACATCAGCTTTACCGTTTCTTACTTGAATAAACTTGAGCTTTTACCTAGAAATGACAAACGTTATATCTTGGACAATAGATGTGATATGCTTGCATACAGTCGCTATAAAATAAAACAAACGCATTCACCAAAAGAGACCTAAAAATGGTTCAAGTTTGATGTATTGTACATGTATTAAATCTGACATTTATCTATTAACTTTTGAAGTAAATATGTTAATGTGTACAAAGATTGAGTGTTTATGAATATCATAGTTTGATTTCTTCAGGTGACTCAGCATGGCCTTATTAAAATTAAATGTATAGCAAAAATTAATTTTAGGTGGGAGGTGACGCTAATTGCTTCCACACAGGGTTTCGTTGAATATGTTTTTTCTCAACGATTAAACGAGTATCACATAATTGTGTTAGTCCTTTCTTCCTCAAAGCTAAATATGGATATTGGTGTTTGCCCTCGTCTAGAATCGAAGAGTTTCTTTTAAAGCTACTATGTTTAAGATGATTTATAACGTCAGGTTCAGGTTTATCAACATCACTTCCTGGATGACAAGGTGAAGACTTGGAGGATATAGACAGGTCCAGACGTGCTTATAGCTGGAGAGAGAGAGAGAGAGAGAGTGTGTAAACATCAACAATTGTATTCAACTGAGGAGGAGGGGTGGAAAGAGGAAGTCAAACCTTGTTCGGCGTGAATTTGTAGGGTCGTCAGAGTGTTAGGGTAAAGACTCATAGGTTTTAATGAGAAAGGCTATACAATCTTTGACTTAGGAGAGGATCGAGGATTGTTAGATCCTGCCATCTTGGATGAAGAAGCGGGATGCTCATTGGCTCTAAGGTGTGGAAGTGTAGATAAATACTCATTCACTGTAAGATTCAACAGTGGTGGGGATGGACTATCTTCGGCTGTAATGTTTAGGCGAGGGTTAATATACGCCATCTTGAATTTATTATCTCTAGCTGTAAGATATAAGGGGTGGTAATTTTGAATTTTAGTGATCATCTAGAATTTCCACATCACGCTTTAAGGTTTTTTGGGGGCCATCTAGAATTTCCAGCCTTTTCAGGCATATCACGATATGTTCATACCTGTCCGAGCATGTCAAGACCTATCTAGACCTTTCGAGAGCTGTTGTGGGCTGTCGAGACTATTTGGAATTAGTCGTAGCATGTTGAAGCCTGGACGAATCAGAACAAACTAGCACAAACCTCTACGATTCTGTCACATACACGCCTAATATAAGAGGCCTAAAACCGATCTTTTTTCTGTACTAGCTACCTCTGGATACTCCCCACGACGCTAAACTGATAATAACGTTAGTATTTAACCAAGGAAATGTCATATTTAGATCCGTAAACTCCCAAAATTAATTGCTCCTGATCCACCCCTTATTCTCAGTGTGGAGGATGTTTTTATTAATAAAAGAAGGGGAATCAACCTCTTAGAGTTAGTTACATTGTTAATACCTCGTACTAAAGGGGGTGAGGATCTGTATAGATTTTGAAAAGTCCATCTTATCGAGGGGAAATAAAGTCGTGCTTAAAGAATGAAAACTAATGTTTATCTAAAGTAGTATTATACTTTAATGTGACCAGGTAAACTACACATATCAGATAGTACACATACACAAATAACACAGCTATTGGAATGGGGAAGGTTGAGATTACAATAGACCTATATTACTAATGGCAGATTGTCTATAGACTGTACTGTATTTGCGGAACCATAAAATTGACACTAGATTACCGATTTCAATATTTTAGTCGGAGTCTGATTCACACCCTCTTTCAGTAGGCCTAGGCTTAATTTAGGAGCACGATTGTGATTGATGTGCCACTGTGACAATATTTTGCTCAGTAGACGAAAGTTTGAAGAATCTATCAATCTTCTTCTGTGAATATTTTTGATGTTGCTTCCAAACAATTATCTCACGTGAAGTCCTGAAGTGTCTATAGAATGGATGTATCTCAGGGTCTGAAGTCGAATCTATGACACCAATAAATATGTCTAGAACTTCACGAGTTCTCGACAGCTTCTACTTATACAAGGGCTGTAATTCTTTTTCGTTTTCTGTATTCTGGTCCGTGGTGGTAGGAGACGGAACATCGCGAGAGATCTCTCCCTCTATCTAGATCTGGTAGCCAGGATCTCCATCTTCTTCATCTAACCATTCGCGAATGTTTTCTTCGGTGGTCCCAGTTCCATCACCCTCTAACAAAGTCTGGTGGTAATCAATGACCTCACAGACCTCTAAATTATGATCTACTTCTCTATCAAAAAGAAGTTTATTCCAGCAGTTAACAAGCGTGGCCGTCTTTACTTCATTCCAAGCTGAGGCCCAGTTTAAAATTTCTGACGTGATGCTGTAGTTGCGGATGTTCTGCAATGTTCTCTGCCCTCGCGTGTCCTCTTCTTTGTCCTGAGATTCATCCAGTACCACCATAACTTCATCGAGAAACCTTTTTCCAAACAATCTCTTGCATGTCAAAATAACGCGCTGATCCATTGGTTGGATAGTGAGGTTGTATTGGGGGCAATGCCATGCACTTAATGTTTCCATCACTGTTACACATCATCTTAGTTGGATGGGATGGAGTGCTGTCTACAAGTTAAACCACCTTGACGTCACTAAGGGCTCCCAATCTCAATTTGGAATCGTCGCACTTCAGGAACAAATTGTTTTTGAAACCAGTCTTGCGTGATTACTTGTGCGAACAATTCATTTTTTGAGTTTGTATAATGCACATGCAGGTCATCCAGCATAGACCTAAACACGCGAGGCTGGCGTGATTTGCCAACCACAGCTGATTTAAGGTGATGGCTTCTATCTGCATTTGCACACAATAAGGCTGAAAGTATCTCTTTGTCAAGATTTAGTCCAGCTGCTGTGCCTTCATGCTTGTAAGCCTGGGTGTTTTCAGGTAGCGAACGCTAAAAGAGCCCGGTATCATCATAATTGTATAGTTGCGCACGAGTTAATACTTCTTCCTTAATTAGAGTGTAACGTCGCGTTTTAAATGGCTCATCAATGGCTTTATCGGCACTTAGCGCTTCACCAAACATTTTCTTGTTAACAATACCGTGCTGGTTGCGGAAACGATAGAGCCTATCCGAGCCGGACCCTGTCTATCTGTTTACATGCTTTTCCATGGAAACACAGACATGGGGACAGATGGACAAACACACACGGGAACAGATGGACACACAAATATTGAAACAGATGGACAAACACACGTGGGAGCATATGGACAAACATACATAGGAACTGATGGACAAACACACACGGGAACAGATGGACACACAAACATTGGAACAGATGGACACACAAACATTGGAACAGATGGACACACAAATATTGGAACATATGGACAAACAAACATTGGAACAGATGTACACACAAACATTGGAACAGATGGACACACAAATATTGGAACATATGGACAAACAAATATTGGAACAGATTGACAAACAAACATTGGAACAGATGGACAAACAAATATTCGAACAGATGGACAAACAAACATTGGAACAAATTTACAAACAAACATTGGAACAGATGGACAAACAAACATTGGAACAGATGGACAAACATACATGGGAACAGATGGACAAACAAACATTGGAACAGATGGACAAACAAACATTGGAACAGATTTACAAACAAACATTGGAACAGATGGACAAACAAACATTGGAAAAGATGGACAAACATACATGGGAACAGATGGACAAACATATATGTCTACAGATAGACAAACAAACAATGAAAAATAAAAAAAATCACACATGGGAACAGGTAGACAAACATACATGGGGACACAAATTATTGTAATATCCAATTTTACGGGTTTGGGGCCATATAAAATTTAAAGTTTTTCATATTCTATTAGTATAAAGTTTTTACTATTCAATAATTTCTCTATAAGAAAAAGTATAAATAAATGTAATATAAAATTATGCGCCATGTCTGAAGACAAATGAAGAGTCTGTTTGACTATATATTAATCCACTGACTAATGTTTCTGAAGGTCTAAAGTTGTAGGATGTCAAGATTTGCTTTTCCCCACCACAACGTCGGAAGCAGATATTCCTCCGCAGTTCGCTTGTTTAGTCAGCTCTGTAATACAGTTCTTGCGCGTACTTTAGACGTGTCGAGGCTTCCACTTCCGAGCAAAGTCTTGGAAGATAATTCCTCTCTTGCACCCAGTTGTTTTAGGCCGACGTTAATTCGTTCGTTAATATTTAAGTGATAATTAACAGCGGTGGTTACGGCGGCCGAGTGGTTAATAAATGAAGAAGCTGGTGGGATGTTACGGCGCCTCAAAGCCAGACCGCGAGCATCGGTTGAAATGAGGGAGAACTACGCGATGCTCTCAATTTGTACCTGGCGATGTGTCGGGCCCACTCAGCAAACTTGGAACATAAAGTCGAGAGAAGGGCAACGCTCGTTGTGTGGAGTTTGTAACTAATCTTTATTAACACGTTTTCAGAAAATAGAGATTTCTTGAAGAGCATAGCAATTCACTCTCTCACAGATATGTATTTTAATCATTGAAGATTTTAAATTCAAAATATAAACAGCTGAATATCAATATAATGATATATTTTAGAATTAATATACAATTCTGACGCCTTATCTCCATCGGTAGCGTCTTTTTACCAACATAAGGGTCCCAGGTTCGGTTACCACCATGGACGAAAATTTACTGCGCCTAAATTTGAGGAAATCCCAGCTAAATGCAAATAAAAAATTGCTATGTCAACTGATCCTCCCGCATGTGCAAGAGTAGATGAAAGGGGAGGATAAACTGTTCACCCTGTTCCTGCCCCTCTTTCAATTAATCTTCTTGTTAGTAGTATGGCTAGTGAAGGTGGTAGTAACCAGAATCTTATATTATTTATTCGAGGGAAAGCTATATCAGGTGCCCGCCCCCAGTATTAAAGGTACTAATCAGTTTACAAATCTTTGAAGTGTATTAATTTAAGCACTATGTGGTGTAGGTGAAATTTGGGTTTATCCTTTCAAAGTGATGAATTAACGGCTGGGGACTGGATGTTGTGCCTGTCCTAGTTTTAAGTTAGATTATAAGGCATATGAAGCTACGACAGGCCTAGCCAGCCAGTAATTTGAAAAATCTAGGCCTATATTTTGAATGAAAACTGACCTAGGCCACAGGCTGGAAACAGTAATGGGTGTAAAGTAAGGAATCAAATAAACATATCGTTTAAGTATTGTAGCAATGGGTGGTTTACCTTCTGTGGGTTTTTTTACCACAATATAACTTGAGCACAAAAGTGTTTTACCACTAAAGTTGGTGACCTGGCGGTCTAGAGGTAAGGTGTCAGACTTCTGGCTGGCGGCCGGGGTTNCGGTCTAGAGGTAAGGTGTCAGACTTCTGGCTGGCGGCCGGGGTTCAATCCTCGGTCCAGGCAAAGATTTATCTGATTACCAAACCCCTCCTTCACCTCTGACAAGACATCTTGTGAACGTGAGGAATGCCAGGCCTCCACCGGGGTTCGGATTCCACGTTAAGCTGTAGGTCCTCCATTTCATCTCACAATCACCCTTCCATTCACATTCGATATGAAAGTTCAACTAATTCTAATTACATTGCGCATGCACACTAATTAGTATTTATTATTTTGCAAAGCTTCCTATTACCAGCCTGGGACTAATGTGTAAAGGCCCTATTTATATTAATGTGTTTGGTAGGATGAAGATGGAATTTATATTGCATTTGCATGAAGTGAAACTGGGAAATCCTTTAGCGAGTAATCTTAGTTGACTTGGTTGGAATGTAAACTCCCTGATCAAGACTAGGTGAGGTATACCATTAGTCCACGCGGAAATATAACTTATCCTGAATATAATCAGTTGGTGGGCGTTCACAGGCAGATCGTAGGGGTGCAAAGTTAAAAATATGATACTTTCCATCTAGCGTCGAGCAGACATAGCGGATGGCGCTCATTTCTAGTGATTGTCTTAGAGCCGGTCACTTGAATATGTTTCTATTCTTCTTTTGTTTTTCGATGGTAAATTGTTATATCGAGCGTTGTTCGCAAAAGTTGGGTATAAATTATATAACGGGACTAATACATCATCTGCCCAAAGACGCATATGATGTTATATTACTATCCATCATTGTATTATTAGTAGTACACAGTTAGTAATATGTATAGTCTATTTCAGTGTCATTGCTACGAATGATAAAAACTCATATTATATTAATATTGAAATAACTTAAAGGAGAGAAAAATCACTATAACAATATTGGTCCTGTTGAGAATAGAAGCTGATATCCTTAGATCAGTAAGTATATGTACACACAAGTATTCAGAAGATTAATATAAATATATATATTTATATATAGGTAATTGGTTATGTTAAAAATATGCTATAGCAACGTTATCTATTAGTCCAGGAAAGATAAATTGTCAGAATATTTACCATAGGTAAACATGACGTATTACATTTAATTAATCATTATATGGTATTAGGAATGTGAAAGGTCACTGCCACACTTTAAAAAGTACTCCACCTATACCTACGTTGAGCTAATTATATTCAGTCCTCTTCAATGAAACTTATTTATCTTGAGCTAGTTATATCCAGTCTAACTCTATACACCCTATCCCTATCTTGAGCTAGTTCTATCCAGTCTAACTCTATACACCCTATCCCTATCTTGAGCTTGTTCTATCCAGTCTAACTCTATACACCCTATCCCTATCTTGAGCTAGTTCTATCCAGTCTAACTCTATACACCCTATCCCTATCTTGAGCTAGTTATATCCAGTCCATATTATTACACCCTATCCCTATCTTGAGCTAGTTCTATCCATTCCATATTATTACACCCTATCCCTAACTTGAGCAAGTTATATCCAGTCCTCCTCATTACAAAATATCCCTACCTTGAGATAGTACTATCCAGTCCACCTCATTACACCCTATTCCCATCTTGAAATAGCTATATCCTGTCCACCTCATTATACTCTAAGCCTCTCTCTTTACTTAGGTACACTTAATGATTTATTTAAAAACTAATAGTAATTTTCGTGACAACAACAAAACTCATTTCTAAGACTTGGCTTAGGAATTTTATCGCCTGTTTTAAACTTCTCTTTTATTTGGCTTCGCATTTAAAAAGTTACTTCGCACAACCTTACAAGAATATTACCAAAATTTGGATTGTGAAAGAATTATAATATATTATTATTATTTAGAACCGCGTCTTACTACCCGTTCGGGTTATACGCTTTAAGTACTAACTACGATAATGGATTGGGAATTGGGGAGGTTTAATTAGAGGTAGTTAACCCACATTTGCGTGGAGGGAGAGTGGAAATACCATTTAGGAAAAACCACCCCCAGTTCACCCGACCGAGATTCGAACCTCGATCTCCCAGTCCTCAGCAGTCGAGCTCAACACGTCTAGCGCGTTAGCCAACTACGCCACCGAGGCGGGTAATTATAATATAAAATATGTCTGTCGACATTTAAACATTTTAAGTACCGTTATTAAATAATATAAGGACAATATCAGATAGTTGAATTATATTTATATTCTAGAGGAATAAAGTGGCACTCTAACAATAGACCGGACTGACGACGAGTCCCGGTCGGGTGTACTAAGGGTGAGTTTTACTAAATGATTGTCCACCCTTCTTCACCACCAACGCAGACATACTTACTCTACTTATTATTATTATTATTATTATTATTATTATTATTATTATTATTATTATTATTATTAGCACCGCGTCTTACTACCCGTTCGGGTAATACGCACTTACGCTAATGTGAAATGGTAGGGTGATTGTGAGATGAAATGGAGGACCTACAGTTTAACGTGGAATCCGAACCACGGTGGAGGCCTGGCCTTACTCTACTTGAAACCTTCCTCATCCCTAACATATTATAATAAATATTATATATGTGTATGGCCTGAATGGTTGGCGAGACACGGTGATGAAAATGAATGAACTTCCAACCCTACCAGAAACGGAACAATACAAACTGATGGAAGTATGGTTAGTTAGGTAAAGGCTGATATGACCTGGACCAACTAATAGGGTGGGGATCACTTATACGCGCAAGAACTTGAATAAACGATTGTGTTTTTAAATTTTGATATTTAATTGGGCTACACGTCACCCTTTAAAAACGTAGAGTTATAACACTAGCTTTGTTAATAGTTGAAATATATAATGGTTTATGGTACATACATTATAATATTTATGTACAAAGAAGTCTTATTCGTATGAAACGAGCTACAGTAGCCCCATGGCTTCTTTGGTGCTGACTAACAGCTCACAGCTGACTTCTGACAGTCCACATTTAGGTATATACCTAAATTTTGAATGTCAGAAGTTACAGCTGCTAAACACATGTTTTTGCAGATCATATGGTTCGGCGTAGGGATCCATAATTTGGTCTGATAACTTTTCAAAGCCATCAGCTGTCAGTCAGCACCAAAGAAGCCATGGGGCTACTGTATCTGATCTGAGGAAAGAGGCAAAATATTTGGCTGTAAGCTATAAAATCCTACTGTTACATAGCCCACTCTTAACTGGACCTATTTCGAGTTTTTTCTGCCAGTTGGTTCTTTCGTTTCAGCTAATTTGTTGTATATCACTTTGTTTGAACCTACCTGAAAATTCACGTAAGAAGCACTTCATTACTTTTGAAACCTATTAATTAATACCTTAATTATTCTTGAAACATTTTATGAACCTATACAAGACTCCTCAGATAAAAAAAAATTAAACCTATACATACTTTATTTTTAATATCTAAATATTTCTATTGATAATTATTGACACGTATGGATTGAATATGAATGTTAGTATTTGGTTTTCCATTTAGATACAACTCAACCTTAAGCTGATATTGCCATTCCACTGTAAATTAGTTCTGAATAAGGGCTTGTTGTTCGTAGAAATGTCTGCTCCAGTGGTAGTCCATGGCATATTGCCAGGGAAGGTTGAACGCGTACAAACTGCAAGCATAGGCTCCCCCTCCCCC